>CM055961.1:76955000-77035000 GCA_029531755.1 Holothuria leucospilota | reverse complement strand
ACATTAAAAGATCGATTATTTTCAGTCAACTGCTCAGATTTAAACGTATATGCTCGGACCATGCCGATTACGAGAAAGCCCCTAGGCATTTGGTTCAGTCCCTACTGGAGTGTGGGTACCCTTACAAGCTTATTTCCAAAGAAATTAATCGAGCTATGCCCTCCTCTCCCGCTGACTCGGTGTTAAGCCAGTCCACCTGTATAATCATGTTATATATATATATATTTATATATATATATATATATATATATATATATATATATAGATATATATATATATAGATATATATATACATATATAGATATATATATATATATATATATATATATATTATATATATATATATATATATATATATATAATATATATATATTATATATATATATATTATATATATATATAAATATATATATAATATATATATATATATATATATATAATATATATATATTATATACTATATATAACGCTAATTCCCACCTTAAGGGGAAATTGTTATATCTGCTTGTACATAGGGCGAAAAAATGATAATAAAATACATAAGAAATAAATTCGCCCTAACGTCTAAAAATATAATTAACGTTATTTCAATGGCCAGCCATCCGTTCGTGTTAACAGCTAGGTGTCCGTAAATTTGACAACTTTGAAGTAATGGCATCTAGATTGTAAATCTAAGAGGGCGCCTTTGTGAGTTTACGTATTCTTATAGAAAAAGTGTGTGGAAACGTTTAAGGCTAAACTTATACTTCACCCGAAAATTTTTTTCCCCTTAAGGTCGACTTTTCAACAACAACTTTCCCCCTAAGTGCCGAATTAGAGAAATATATATATATATATATATATATATATATAGTTAAACAATGTTTTAAATGTTAACGTTAACGTTAGCCAAAATAAGAAACCTAGATGTAGAGCTCGCTGAGCTTTTTGTCTCATGCTTTTTTATCGATTCCATTAATCCCTTTTTTCAACTTTTGCTTTAGCGGTATTCTTTTGTACTTTGACGTGTAGCTTTGAGGCTATCGTGGTTCATTGGTTTTCGCACTTTACTTGTTTGCAGCCTTTTCTGTGCTTTTGGGTTTGTTTCACCGTCATTTACCATTCATTATGTTGGCTGTGTACTTCGTTAAAGACGCACTGTTGTGCCGAATAAATTTGTATTAATTAAACTTCCGGGGTAGGGATTCGTAAACTATATTATTTGCGTTTGTCCTTCAATATATTTTTCACCGAAGGCTTATATATATATGAAAAAAAAAAAAGATATCAAAAATAACATCAATATGTATATTATATGATATATATATAGATTACTATAATATATAGAGAGCGAGAGAGAGTAGAGAGAGAGAGAGAGATAGAGAAATACTATACTATATATATAGTATGATTTATATAGCTATATATACTACTATTTCTCTAATTCGGCAACTTTAGGGGGAAAGATTGTTGTTGAAAAGTCCGACTCCTAAGGGGAAAAAAAATTTCGGGTGAAATATAAGTTTTCGCCTTCAACGTTTCCAACACACTTTTTCTATAATCGGGAATAACGTAAACTTACAAGGGGCGCCCTCTTAGATTTTACAATACAAGATGCCATTCACCTTCAACAGTTGTCAAATTTAACGGACCGCCATAGTAGCTGGGTTAACAACGAACGTGCAATAGGCTTGTCCATTGAAATATACGTGTAACCAATATTTTTTCAGGACGGTTAGGGCGAATTTATTTCTTATGTATTAATTATTATCTTTTTTCGCCCTAATGTACAAGCAGATATAACAATTTCCCCTTAATGTGGGAATTAGCGTTAGTAATATATCATGAATATATAATTATATTATATATATATAGACATTTCAAACTATATATATATATATAAGTATATATACATATAAACGCTAATTCCTCCACCTTAATGGGGAAATTAGTTATATCTGCTTGTACATAGGGCGAAAAAAAGATAACATAACAATACATAAGAAAACATAAATTCGGCCCTAACGTCTAAACATATAAATTACCGCTTATTTTCAATGGCCAGCCATCCGTTCGTGTTAACAGCTAGGTTGTCGCGTTAAATTTGAACAACTTTGGTGAGTAATGGCATCACTACGGTTTGTAAAATCTAAGAGGGCGCTCTTGTAAGTTTACGTGTACACTATCCTATAGAAAAATGTGTGTGGAAACAGTTTTAAGGCGAAACTTATATTTTCACCCCGAAAATTTTTTATTCCGCCTTAAGGGTCGGGACTGTTCAACACAACTCTCTCCCCCTAAGTGGCCGACAATTAGACAGAAATATATATTATATTAATTTAAGTATATATATTAGAACAGATACAATTAAGTTTCCACGTATACTCCAAGATTAAAATACAAAATGAGAACGAATTGCAGTAAAGAGCCTAAAACTGGTTGATTATTGGAGTAACAAAACTTAAATTTACCATTCGAAATTTTCGTGTTTCCCCTGTGACACCTTCTCTCAGCGACATCTTACAACAAAGGTGAGTAACTTTAATCAGAAAAATTACAAGCAACAGACAATAGTGCTGGAAAGTTAGATAAACCAACATACTATAGGATTAAAGCGTTTGGTGAAAGGTATACTGATTACTAAGACCGCGTTCTTTGTTAAGGAGTCCAAGTGAGGTGTGTGATTGAAGCCCTCATTATCCAAATTAGTTCCGTTACGTTTTACGGTTTTTCTGTGCAAACAACAGTCGCTAGCCTATTAGAGTTACTAAGTAATTTGTTAATTGCATTCGTTCTCATTTTTTATATACATATATATACATACATATATAACTAATATAATATATAATTATATATATATATATATATATATATATAATTATATATATATAGTATATATATATATATTATTATATATAAGGACATCCTTAGTAAAAACGTTTACGGCCACAACAAAAACCCGATATATAATATATAATATATATATATATTATATATATAATATATATATAATATATATATATATATATAACATAGATATATATATAATATCCAATATATTATAAGACTCTTAGTAACAAAACGTTTACGAGCAACAAAAACCCGAGCAACGATGAGGAACGTTCCCCGGAAACAACAGACAGAACTGTCGGGTGGAATATGGTCCACACTTATATAAGAGGACACAAATGACGAATAAAATGAACCTTGTGCCAAGAGCCATTGCAGTGTGGAAAAGAACCCACTTTGATGTAGTGTAGTTATTAGGAGAATCAGGCTCTATTTTGGAGTTACCGTATATTTATATAAATTGTTACTGTAAGCTCTGGCGCAGCCTCACCGCTGTAGCTGGAAGTGCATCCTCAATAAGCATGTGTGACATTGTGGCTTTTCAAAAGAAATGACAAGTTTCATTACTTTCAAATTTTTACGACACAAAAAAGGACTTTACAGAAGGTTAGTCATTTTGTGTATTCCCCTCTAGAGCAAACTCTCTCCGTACTGAAGAGTTGGTGGTATAAGGAAAGTTGCGACACAAAACCCAGCAAATACAGTACGATCCAGAAACAACTTTTCTGGGGGGGTGTGTTTTTGGTTCTCAAGTTCGGCTGTTTTCGTCCTTCGGTCTAACTTAACTATTTTTTAGGAACGTTTTCAAAACGTCGTCCGTTCCTCAAATAAAGCAAATCGTGAAACTCTACAAAACTGACGTTTCTAATACGTAACAAAATCTACGTTTAGCTAAAACGTACTGCCAAACGTGTTAAAAGTTCTCTAATCGTTTTCTGGAACGTTTTCATTTGAGCATATTTACGAGGATTCTCCAAAACAGTTTTAAGTACGTAACAAAGATTAACGTTTGTAAAACGTAATGTTAAAATGGTGTGTGAATCGTTTTCCAGACGTTTATGAGTATATACGTATTCACGCCCAAGAGGGAAAAGTCTATATCACATAAAAGCGTTAATAGCGATATTTTTCAATAGGAGTCATTGACGGGGACACCAAAGGGGATATAGATGGAACTACCTTTGGAAACCCGTTGGATTTCAATGGGTCATCCACATGGTTTCCCCCGCCCCACTAAGCTCTTTTTAATTTTTGAAAAGCTGGTTTTTTCTACGGGAACCAATAGGGCTTTGGGCAACTGGATCCCATAACCTTAACGGGAACTATAGACCTCACTAAGTGGGCTACGTAAAATGTACACCTTCAGTTTTTTTAAGTAATGAAATATCCACGTTAACTTACATAATTAGTTGTGTGTTTAACAAGAAATGGCATGGATGGCTTTGGAATCCATTACAGGAGGGGATAATATTCTCATCTTCTCCTGGACGTTTCAAGCTTAACACCTCCTCTAGAAGTCACCATTAAGTTATACATGTACCCTTTGCATGGTTATCCAAAATGAGAACAGTGTCCCTTTCACTTATGATTGGAGCTTTTTCAAATGTCACTTTTTTCCCCAATTTACCCACTTTCCCATTGCCCCTTCCCCATCACCTGAAATTCTATATCCTAGCTGGCAATTTGCGAAGCTTTTTGTATTTTAAAAGTCCCCTTGGTATGGGGGGTGGGGGCGGGGGGGGTGGCTGGGGGGGGGTGGCTGGTGGGGGGGCGGGGGGGGTGGGGGGGGGGGGGGTTGTGGGGGGGGGGGGTTGGGGGGTGGGGCGGGGTGGAGGCGGCGAGGGGGGCGGGGGGGGGGGGGGGGGGGGGGGGGGGGGGGTGGGGGGGGGGTGGGGTGGGGGGGGGGTGGGGGGTGGGCGGGGGGGGGGGTGGGGGGGGGGGGGGGTGGGGGGGGGGGGGGGTGGGGGGGGGGGGGGGTGGGGGGGGGGGGGGGTGGGGGGGGGGGGGGGTGGTGGGGGGGGGGGCTGGGGGGGGGGGGGGGTGGGGGGGGGGGGGGGTGGGGGGGGGGGGGGGTGGGGGGGGGGGGGGGTGGGGGGGGGGGGGGGTGGGGGGGGGGGGGGGTGGGGGGGGGGGGGGGTGGGGGGGGGGGGGGGTGGGGGGGGGGGGGAAGGAACTCGTTATAAATACTTCAAGGCAAAGCCGTACACTGCAACTGTTTTGATCCCGATGGTAACCTATTTGCCTTTGGTCCATGTAGGGAGTTGTTATTTGGAAGGAGATATAACAAAAAATTAAATTTATGCTAATACTCTATGACCCATCAAATTCCGAGGAAGTTGTCAATGATAAGTTACTTATTCTGTTGATGGGAAATTCTTTCTTTTTTTCGTTGGCTTCAATTTGATATCGATATGTTAGCGGCATCAGTCTGGTCTGGTAATCCTATCACAGTTGGCTTACTCAGGGCAATGCTTTGATGAGTAGATTTACGCCGCCACTAATTTTGGGGGCAGGTGCTTCAAATCTTGAAACGACTGCTTCATTGAAATAAATCAATGAGGTCTTCCCCTTCCTATAGAACGAACGTCATGCAAATTGGCTGCAGGGACAGAAGTCTAATTTTTGTCACAATAATTCGGAAAGTTTCCGGAAGTTCCCCGAAATGGTCAGGTAGAGAACCATGTTCATATTTTTACATAAACCTTTACTCGTATACTCTCATCCGCTTCGCCGAGCGTCCAGAGACGCAATATTTTTTAATTATCCAGCAACTGGTAATGCTATGGCAGTAGCGACAAACCTCCAGTAATACCGCAGACGTATCAGACGACGAATTCCTATTGTATGAAGTACCTAATCCAGTGTCAGTCTTACAGAAATGCGGAGAAAGATACAAGGTTAGGAACAGATTACTGTGTAACCTTGGCGGTGCAAACCTCCCTTCAAAGCGATGCATCTTTTTCCGAATAATAACTTCCTGGTCCATACATCCATTTCATTTGTTCCATTCTGCACTTTTCTGAAGTAATTTAAGAGAATGATTTATTTGTTATTGGAAGAGCACAAAACATTGCCGTTTAGCCGCTTTATATCATGTTTACAACTTAACACTCTTAGTGACACCCCTTCTCTCCTCGGCACACTCCCGCACAGTGTCACACCACAGCCAAGTAAATCCCAAGCAGAAAGCAAAATTTCATTATCAAATGTCGCACGTGTGTAACGGTAGAATTCTCCGCAACTAGGGCAACTACGACGGCTTACCTTTTAAACTGACTTTAGATGTTTGTGTAATGCATCTTTGGTTTGACTTGCCACCATTTTTTATTTTTTTTTTTTATTATTTTGTGAAAATGGGATACTGCTCATTTTCTTTCTGTGTACAGCCATGCTTTAAAGGCAGCTTGTCTTTTACATTTCCTCCCTTTGGTCAGGAAATTTGCGAATGGTTTTAACTTTTCACCAAAGGATTGAAAATAAATCTCTTTACCTAGAACCCCCCCCCCCTCCCCTTCCCATAGACGATTGAATCGTTTGTGGGCAGCAGTGCTCGTTATTATCTTCTGTACGTAATATCTATTGAAATTTTGAACATTCTCCAAAGTCAGCAATAAATAGTACTCTGGCAAAAATTGCACCACTATTATTTTGCGTTGTTTACAATAGCGATAATGAAGTTGCATATAAGCGGCTCGAAAAGTTGTATGTTTCCACGAACACGTACACACAGCTATATGATGCACCTCACTTATGACACTTCAGATTTTTGTATTCATAGGGGTTAGATTTTGATATATGGACGTTTGGTCTATCGTTAACCTGAGGTAAAAATCAGACTTGAAAAAGTTCGAAAACCTTAAGGTAAACCTTGAATGTCTTGAGTGTCTAAATTCCGGCCTGAATGTTACAGTTTTTAGGAAGACTAATTTGACTTAAATAGCTTACAAAGGAGCCACGGTTATGAAGTTGTCACAGTTTTAGTAGTGGAAAAGAGAACAACGTTCTGAAAGTACCTCTTATACTTTCAGTAAAATTTGTCTTTCGTAACCCAAATGCAATGAGACAAAGGAAGGATAATTGACCATTGTTATATTACCTCTTTAAATTTTCCAACCTCTTACACTTGTGCGTCTGCCAAAAGCTTCAAAAAGTGCAAAAAGTTGGAAATGAAAGGGGACCAAAGTTAATGCAGCCTTGAAGATAAAATCAAAAAGTCCAGTAGTACCCTCTCTGCAAGTCGAACTTCATCTGACAATCACTAGGGACCTATTTAAAACCCTCCTATCAATATAAACTCACAATCAAACCTTTTTTGCTCTCGGGTAGGATTAATGTACACAACCATCCACAACCCCAGGGACCAAGCTGAGTTACTCATTAGTCGGAACTTACAGCTTCGATTATTGGATTTGCTCAGTTTGTCAGTTTGTCTCTTGTGGCTCCACGATCTGAACACGATTTGAACACGATCTCTACGAACATACTGGCATTCTGCATCTGCCACTCAGTTATTTTGACTATATGTATGAAGTGGAAATTTTGACGAATTCCCCGATTTCACCAAATTAGCCGTGTTCCAGTGTGAACAATTATATCATTTGAGGCAAAGAGATAGCCCTATCCAGAGGGACGATACGCCGTTACGCACTTCTATTGACTTTCTCTTTAAGTTGTCACTTAGTGTAATCCATCTCAAAAAAGGGCAAGACTTGAACGCCGCTACGTAGGCTAAATCTGTCTTGGAAGCAACGACAACAACAACACATCTGAGAATCTCCGTTTATTTTACACGCAGATCCGTCACATAAATTCGTTCGATCGTCTCAGTTTTGACTGCACATGCGCAAATGCCCAAGTCTGGGGTACAAACATCTTACGGCTGCCTGTAGTCTGCTTGGAAGCTACGTTTCTAAAACTGTGTTTAAAATCGTGTGTGAAAATTTGGCAGCAAAATAATTTTTGGGGCTCTCTGAAGTGAGCATGACAGGACGTTTGCCCCCCCCCCCCCCTTTTGTACCTCACTCAATATTTATTAGATCAAGAAATTTAGTGGGGCAAATATCTGGGCTTTTTATGTTTATTTCATATCTCCAGAGGTTTTGATCTGTATTTGCCTGCAAGTACAAACCATTTAGTTGTTAACTATCTTTGCGTACCAACGTGGGACTTTCTAAGGGCCCTGATGGAGAGTATGTAGCCAAGCTATGCTTAAATATAAATATTCGCATAAGCTTAAATATGACGCAGCTGATACCAAGCTGATACCAAGCTGTAACCAAGCTAGGTGTGAGAGAATGAACATTACAGTGGAGACTCTCAATATCAATCTTTTTTTAACTCACGCATCTGATTTGATTTATTTGTTTTATGAGAAAAAATACACAATGTTAAAGTGAAGTCCTTCAGCAATCGGGTTAACAAGATGGAGGAGTTCCTACAAAGAAAAAAGACAGACACAAATGTAAAAGTTATTGATATTACATTCACTGATTGATTACACAAGAAAAACAAATATTTACACCGTTGAATATTTACACCATAAGCTTTGCTTTCTAATTTATGCACTGAATACTTGGGACAAAGTGGTAATTACAGTTATTACCGGGTGAGATTTGGAGGATTAAAAAAGCTTTTACAGGCTACGTAATAATCATCAATCATTTTTTCACAACCGCCGTTGGAAATAGATAAAATTATACAAATAGAGAAAAAAGGAGACTTGTTCACATACTCTGTAAGGATTAAAACGATGAGCAAGGTATATATATATATATATATATTAATATATATAGTATATATATATATATATATATATATATATATATATATATATATATATATTATCATGAATATGAACAAGGGTGTTGTTAATGTTAATAACAAAATTATAAAACGCATCTGGTAATTACCTGTTCCAAGCCTTCTAAATAAATACAACAATGCTAAAATCAGTAATTTCATTAACGTTTAGTAATTTAGGCTTTCTTTGTAGTGGCCGGTGTTGTCCCGAAGGGAGGCATACGCCATACGGCAAAGCACTCGTCTGTGCATATATCGAGTTGCCAAATGGAGGAATAATTTTTGGAAAGCTCCAGCAAATAGAAAATTACTTGAGGTGATTATAGTATTTCTCCCGTATAGTGTTGTTAACATGTTCCCTGGCTAAAGGTGTGTGAGTATGGGCAAAGTACCCACATTCTTTCAACTTCTGTTAGATGTAACAGAAATGTGTTCTCGCTAGTTTGACTTTACCACCTGCCTATTCTAGAAATTTGGTTGTGGTTACTTGCTTAATAGTTAATTTCTCATGTATACAAACATTATCCCATGGTAGTTCGGCTTCGGCAGCTATCAAAAAATAATAGCAGGGCTAGTTTTAATTATGTTAAATGATAGATTAGTGAAAGTGTTTCGATAAGTGCTTCCATCATTGATTTCAGGGAGGAGTTATTGAGAAACGTTTGACTATTTTTTTGCATAACGACTTCTGGCTACAATCAGCCCCGGCATTAGTGAACAAACAGTCTACAACAAGCTTCGGATTGATAAACTATTTCACTGCTTTAACTAAATGAGGGTAGTGATATAGCCATGAAATATACTTCATTTCACTCTTGTTTTTGACGGAACTCTTGGATTCCATACTGCCGGTTACTGCCATAAGTAATATTTGTCGTGACGTAATCTATACTCTACATAAATAGGGAGCAGGTGGTATTGTACCGACTGAGTTGAAAATCACATTTCTTAATCACCTAACAATTGAAGTTAGACTCGTATATTCTCTAATAAGTTATCCTTATTTGTTACCTGAAACAGTTACACATTGACCAATTGAGTCAACCGGTATGTATAAGATATAGTTTGGTGCATTTAATGAATAAAAAACATCAATATTAACAAGCACTTCGTAAATGACCGGGATCCTCATGTAACATGGTTCTTCATCGATGTGGTGAAATACAATGTGACCTACAATTAGCCCATTCCGTGAAATATCTATTATCTAAAGCCCACTTTCATTCTCAAACTCAGAAAACAGAATTCACTTTACTGTGATTAAATAGGCTTTATTTTCATTTCTGTGTAAATGATGTTGCAGTGGTAACCAGGAAGACCAGTCCAGTGAATACTTGTGCCACGTGTTGAACTGTCATAGTCCCCGTTCAGGTTGGAATCAGCACAACCCCCGCAAAAGATTCCCTTAGGCCAAAAATCACAAAAGCTTTCATAGGTAGAACAAAAAATATTTTCAGCAATATGAAAGAAGTCGTACCACCAGCCACCGTGGTGTTTCTTTGCACAGTTGTAGGTGCTCGAATCGTCGTTGTCTCTGTCATGTGTGCTAAATGACTCATTTCTGTGATTTTTTAGAGCATCAAAACCTGTGAGTGAACAGACAAAGAGTTTAAACAGTCAGAACGAAGTATGACAAAGTAGAAAATAAGAACAGTTCTCTACTGCACTCAGATGCTATTGACACGAATGTTTGGATTATCCAACTTTGTAAATGTAATGCACGCACATACGGTTGTTAAATATGATATACTTGTTTACATTTCATTAATATTTTTCATATTACAAATTTTTCCTGGTTTCCTCTGGTTACACCTGTTTCTAGATGAAACCATTCATCAATTTCTAGTTGCTCAGCTCAACCGGTATTTTCTCCTACGGACACACTTTATATACCGCTAATATTGCTGTGCTCAGCCTTTAATTACATACTACGTAACACACGTGGCCACCGATGCCACTTCCTTGCTCTACTGAACAGATCGCATCTGACTGGCGGAAGGGGAAACTTCTGTTTTACTGACTGATCAGGTTTTCTCCCCTAGAAATATTACACAGACTTTTACTGTAACAGTCATGTGGGAGTGCACACACCATGATCCAAAAAGAATTTTTGATAAGAATAAAAAGATAAGAAATCTATTTACTTGTTGAAATAGTAGTTAAATCTACCTAGATACAATTTCCATGAATTTTGCCCATCGCTTGAAATTCTGATATGCGATCGCCGTTTTATAGATAGT
This sequence comes from Holothuria leucospilota, assembly GCA_029531755.1. Classification (NCBI taxonomy): domain Eukaryota; kingdom Metazoa; phylum Echinodermata; class Holothuroidea; order Aspidochirotida; family Holothuriidae; genus Holothuria; species Holothuria leucospilota. The sequence goes on along the minus strand of CM055961.1, from coordinate 77,024,132 downwards.
TCGATAGTGCAATCAACCAAGATAACTCGCCATATACATACGTTCAACAATTACAGACCGCAACTACAATCAAGATTCTTGACATTAAAACTTAAATTGAATTTACTAAATAACAGATAGAATGAAGATACCTCGCCATGGACATACACAAACATAAACATAATGTAATTAAGAAACGCAGTTAAGGTTTTTACTAGTGAAACTTTAAATTTCATTAAATGATGAGTGACACGATACCGTCCACCCCCACCATGTGTCATATTGCAGTAGGCTTCAAAAGGAGATCCGGGCCAATTTGTTGGTTTTATAGTGTAAACACCACTTTGCCTGAATCCAGCATTGTATACATCGGCACAGTCGGTCGCATCCGGCTCGCAGTTTTGCCCGTTCCCTTTGAAACCATCGTCACAGTAACATTGACATACACCGCCTCTTTCTTCACAAGTTGCAGCAGAGCTATAGCTGTAGTCACATGTCAGTACATTTGATTGACACTCGCAGCGATTCGTGCAATCAGCGTTGACGTTCGTCTCACCATCCTGTGTTTAAGTAAAACAATGAAAAGGGGTGGTGTGTGTCACAAGTGAAATGGAAATTTTAATCAAATCTGTAGTAAAATGGCGTGGTTATTCAGGGTTACCGTACTGTAAACCTCTAGCGCTTGTAGGCTAAAGTATTCTGCTGTCTTAAGAATGCAATTGCATAAAACGGGTCCCACTTACTTAGGTATGTCGCTTGGTATGTCGACGTGGCTAAAGAAGAATATAGTATGCTAATTTAAGAGAGGCTTAAAGCGTGTGTTACTGTGCGATGAAGTCTTCCTCTTGTACATCAAAATAGGGAAATATTCATTCCATTCGCTGATTCTGTTGCGAAAACTTCAGATAGTTTTGGGACAGGTTACGCAGCGTTGCGGGCAAAAGATTTACAGCGAAAAAGTTACCTCGTTTGCCAAAGCACCTTCTAGGGCTATAACTATCAAGCAAGGGCGTCAAAGTGTAGTGAAGGGTAGTTTTGGGCTTATATTGTGCCGAGAGGCTGTTTCTTGTCTGTCGTGAGAAGCCGGACGTGGTCCAAGCCTGTCGCCTGTTAACGAAAGCCATTCTAACAGTTGGATTATGGTAAGTTCTGTTTATTTTAAATTACCAATTTCAAAATTGTGGGAGTAGCTTCATTAGAATTTTCCCTGCTTTGAGACAATTAGGTTAATTTTGCCGAGCACCCGGCATATGGGAATGCAACACGTGTATTGTTACGATGGGTTATGGTTATACGAGCGGAGCTCGTCACTGAAACCCTTTGTGTTTGATGCATTATATTTATTGCAATTTGAACTTTTTTCATTTGACATCAAATTGTGACTGTGGAAAAGCAAAAGAAATTATATGTCATTCTATGTCTAAGACTCAGGTAAATGTAGTACGTGAATGTAATGTAGAGCCGGACTGGAAAAGCAAAGTGGGAGTAAGTAGACGTTACTCGTTGAATGTTATATATGTTGCACTTAAAAACTTTATAGCGGGCAAGGAGTGTGTTGGGCGTGGCAGTCAAATTTGTGTATGTGTGTGTATGGGTGTGTGTGTTCCCTGAATTCATGTGTTACTCGCATGGGTATGTTGTATGAGGGCGTGTTCGGAGTATTCATCGTCCACCCTTAGATAATTACAACATCGTCATTTATATTATAATTAATAATTTTCAGGCTTTCTACCTTGGGCCCGGGTGATGCATAACATATTACGTGTTTAGAGCAGTGGACGTTCCGTGAAGTACAAGGGCGTCGTGGAATGCTCAATTCACCTTTACCTGTTTACTTGAGGTTTGAGACAGGACGAGCCAGGCACCATACTTTTAGTAATGTATATACTTATCGTAATATTTGAGTGACTTGAACAATCTAGAGTTTGTACAAACCGTTAGCATATCATCACTAAAGTGGATGGACTCAGCTCATAAAGTAATATTGGGATGAGCGCCGTAAGTTAAAATAATGAATTGAAGGAATTAAAGGAATTGACGAACTGGATGGACTATGAACAGATCGAATTGAAACCAAACCGCAGTAACTCGCAGGAAAGAATTGAACGGTCAGAAAGCATAGGGAACGCATAATGATGGTCAGGATTTTAAAATGATGGACTGAGAATATATTTCGCTTTTACCTTTAGTTTTCCTTGAAACAGACCTATCTGGAGAGAATGTATGATGGTGGTCAAGACTTAAAATGATGAACTGAGAGAAAATTCGGTTTTATCTTTAGGTTTTGTACCAGATTTATCTTTTCTATATTTTTGTATGTCTTTATACACTTATTGTTTTGTGGTGCATCACATGGTTAAATTTGTATTTTGAATATATTAGTTTAGTGTGAATGTTAAGAGCTTTTCCTCTTTGAATTTATTTAGTTTTGGTAGTTTGTTTGAAAACCACCCCAGTATGCAGGAGAGCAAGTTGAAATTGGGCATGTCGCGTGGTTCCCAGCAAATTCTCTAGGATTCCTCTGACAGTGTGCCTTTATAATACTTACTACCTCTGTTCTACGGTGCTTTTACTTTTAAAAGACATACTATTGATAACATGTGAACCATAAAAACATACCAATACCACATATCCCCCAAAGATGAATTTGACCTCATGTACGCAGCAAATGGCACTAGAATAAGCATTGAGAACGGTAGACCTTCCATAGCTCGTACCAACTTCAGGACACCAGCTATTTGTGTTTCAGGGTACGTGTAAGCATTTTGCATTCAGTAATGAAGCAGATATTCAGATATTTAAATTATGGCTACAAACAGTATTTCTTTGAGGAAACACTGGTACTATTTGTAACTACTGATTTGTCACCACAGTAAATTCAGCAGTAACCAAATAGTTATAGCCGTTAAAAATCATGTAAACTTACAATAACCAGGGCATTGCAAACATAGTGCATCTTACTCTCACAACCCGTAAGAACAGAATTCTAACTTCATAACTAAAAAAAATCGTTGCACAAATTACTGGGCCGTTGAGCCTAGTGTTACTTTCTCTTTTATACCGAGTTGAAGTTTATACCTCCTAGGCGAAACTTTGAATTTATAACCAGGCTATGAGTTGAAAAATGTACACTGTGTAAAGTACATAAATGTCAAATGAATTTAAATGGGACTACGATAAGCAGATCTCACCAGTAAGACTCCAGCTCCTGCAATAAAACATTCGCATTCTTCTCTAGGAACGCAGGCATTGTCTTTCATGAGACATCCAGGAGGACAGACACAGGTCATTGGCACTGAACATGATGTTACCGTGACACCCGAAGGATTTTGACAAGTACCTTGTCCTTCAGTACAGTATGCGTAAACCATGTTTGGTGGGCAAGGGATTGTGGTTGAGATTGGGTACTCAGTGGTTGCACCATTACCACTTCCTTGCTTAGTTGTTGCGTAGGTAGTGGATATTCGCAGAACAGGTTCATAGGTTTGGACCACCTGGTTAGTGCTTAAAGTGTTTAGCATATGTTGTTCACTGCTAAATGGTACATGAGTTGAGTGGTCAACAGTGGATAGATCAGTAGTTGAAGTTCTCTCTGTGTCGTTAAAAATTGGCATTGAGGTGGAGGATCCTGTGAGTACAAAGGATTTAAGACACAAGTTTTCATGTTGTTAATAATGTGTAGTCTGTGTTCTAAATTACATTTAATGTGCGTAGCCTTAAATCTTACATATACGAAATTTTGATCAAAATACAGTTTACAATGGTCTACGACAAAAAAGTGAATAATGTTTATACACAAACTTTTGTCGTCTCCATAGTATTTGGAATTAACAAAGTCAACGCACCGTCTGGCTTTTTTTTTCCAAAAGTCCCCTGACTCTCTGGCGAAGAGCCAGGGGCGAAAACCAAACAATACTCCCGAAGGAGTAACAACGTCCCCAAGGGACAAACTTTGACTTAACTGACACCACCTGACAGTGGTCCCGTTCTAGACTGGCTGAATAGAACAGGTCCCTCACCCTGGGAGCTCCGCCGTCGTGATCACGGACACTCCTGCGCCGTCTGGCAAATTTGATTCAAACAATTGGCGTGCAGAGATATTGAAAGCCTTGTTTTCAAATGGGGTTGGCATAATAAGGATATTTTTGTCACGGACGTATATTATTGATAAATTATCACAACGATCAGGTTAAACTCAGGATTCTGGTGTAATTTTAGGACATACGCCTGTCTAATTCAATTGTTTTCTGAATGCTTTGGGCATGCTGGATTTCATTTTTACGTTATTATCATGGAGGCCATTTTGAATTTCAAAATGGCCTCCATTTTTAACAGATATATGACCATACCTCTCTATTCTGGACGCTATAAGCGTGATTGTGATGGCTAAACTCATGTTTTGAATATTACCAACTAATCCATTGATGACATTGCCAACAAGCATAAATGGTTGAGTATCAAGATGGCCGCCAATTTCCGTTAAAACCGCTCTGAAAATTGTTTTTAATGTCTTGCCATAGTAGGTATGGCCATCAATTTAGTCCAAAATTCTATTTAATCTACAACATCTAATAAATGAATGAATAATTTCAAGAGCCGGTTGTAACGAGCAAACAAAATTTCAAGATGGCTCTCATTTATTGATTATAGTCTCAGTAACTCTGTCGCGATCGGCGTGCTATGGTATTATCCCTTCACTTACCCCTAGACATCAGGGAGCATGTCACAGTGTCTTCCTTTCACAGCGAAGGTGGTTGGGACTTCAGTAGTAAATATAAATATTTATTATTACTACTAGGATATTGTGCACATGTAGTACAGCTTAGAATTCAACCAATTGTAACATCGTGGTATATTTGTGCATAATGAGCAGATGCATCAAGCTCCGCCCCCATCGTGCACTTGTGGATAATCTCCACAGTATTTACCCTTAGTGATATAGACTATAACCCTTGAGAAGGTATTAATCATGACAGAATGAGGGGTAAGTGAGGAAAACACAGAGAGAACACCCTTGAGCAGAGTTACCCTGGCTGACTCAACATCGTCCACAACATCTTTATACTGTGCTTCTTGGTATGAAACTGATGATGATTCCAAACCAATGAACACAAGTGGTCTCAATTATACAGTGGTAAATTTGTGTGGCGACCTTAGGAATGATCCCATCTTACCCTTCAGAGGGTGATGTGGTCCATGTCCTTGGACCCGACGGATTGGCAGCTCATACCACCCGTTGAGGAAAAACGGAAAGGACCACCAAATGTAGCCATTAGAATGAATGGAGCATAATGGTATGGGCTCAGTGTATGTTCAACTATTCTGTGCATATAATGCGTAGCCTACGAAAGATATGCAGCGTACATGCACAAGGAAACGAGGGAGCTTATCTCCCCCTCCTTATGGAAGGATTAAAGGGTTAAGTACAGTAGCTCATTAATGTTCATACTAGTAGGTCTGGTTTGTGGAAATTCACTTATGACGTTTCGATACCAAAGGTCACTGAACCACTCCACCGACATGAAATCGCAGTAGTTAAGTATGTAAACCACTGTGCTCATCCTTCGGTTTCTTCTGAAGGAGAGCTTGGTGGTATCTTAGGACCTGAAGGATGTTTGGCTTCATCGTGACATACCCATGGCCATATCATCTCAGAGCGTCGCCTACAAATACTGAGGTGACACAGACCAGTTCATAGCTCTTTCCATTGGACCCTTTATGACCCCGTTGGGCTGAACCCTCTTATTCCGCCTGAGAGCTCCCTGTCCTCCGGGGTGAAGATGTCGCCTGACAGGAGGTGCAGGATGCAAAGTCTTAGTGACGAATCTGTGGTACGGCACAGGTTTCCTACCTGGTATGAACGTATCATTAAAGAACACGTTTAAGGGGTATGAACAGAGCAGCTTGTAAGGCTCTGGCTGAAAGAGACTACGGCAATTTCTTTATAGAGCACAATGACATGAGGGGACACCACGGGACATTTGTAAACCGCGGAGGTGCTGGGAAGGGTCTGGCTTGCTTGACCCAGCCGTTGTTCTTACAAAACATTTCAAGGTGTACAGCAGTGGCGGCCGAGTAATAGTCCTTGAACTCTTAACCGGTATGTTTTCTTCAAGAAGCCTAGTCTGTACACCGCCCTCTAAATTGGCTCAGTCTGGAATCAAAAGGGTAGGGTGGAAAATCTCCTCACTGCATATGCCATGACGGCAATGTCGTTACGAGCTTCATATGCTCCAAAGAAGTTCTGTAAACAGCCTCCACACAGTAGACAGGTACGTGAAGTGGGCATTTTGGACCCATTAAGTGGGTTCTCTGTCCTCATCATGAGAACCGTGTCTCCATGGTATGGTAGCACGCTCAGAAAACCCACCATTAAGCTGTGGCGCTATCGGAACCATGACTGCAGCAGCCATAAAGGAATTTAACAATAATAGTCATACCCTTAATGGTTCCGAAGAAAACGGCGGTATGGTGAAATGGAGGATAGATCGTCTCAAATCCTTGTCCCTGGATGGAAGGACCTGTTGCAAGACACAAGAAGTTTAACATTCTCTGTCATTAAAAAAGTCCACGTTGAACACCAATCCTGGCAATATTAAAGCCAGTTCTCAGTCTGAGAACACAATGTCCCTCAACGATACCACCGCCATACATGTTACTCTAAGCGAGATCTAGTGCTGTCGGCCTTAAAGGAGGAGGTTGCCTTAAAGAAGGAGGGACCTCACCTTCAGGTGAGGTGGAGGCAAAATAATGCCCCATCCTAAATTTTGATGTCTGATATGATAACATTGTTGGTCCAAGAAAACCGCCAGACTCTCGCCTTGTAAACGGTCTCGGGAGATTTGGCTTGCCCTTACAACTGTCTCCTGTTCGTTGTTCCTACCTCCTCTTCTGTCCCCTTCTCTACTAGGGTCTTGATTGCATCCCCGCCAGGCCGGTAATCGAAATTTGTGAAGTGAAGCTTATCAGGCCGTACTCCCGGAGACCGAATGGGTCCTTTGAGATATGTATCTTTGAGCTACCATTCCAGATAGGCCAGACATGGGGATGCGTCTGCAGATGGGACCTGGGGTCCCTGGAAGGCAGGCGGGAGTACTGTAGTAGGTGGAGAAAGGTGCTGGCGGCACTGGAAAAAGTGATCGACCAGACTGATTGGTAAGCCTACGACTGGGAGCTAAGCTTTGGGGAACGACCAAGAGTTCACAGATGGTTTCTTTGAAGGTTCTAACCTTCCCATGAATGGAAATCCTCGCCCTCTATTCAGGTCTAGTCTCGCAAGGTAGAGGTGAGATACAACTTTTCTTTGCAAATTTAGAAATTTTTCATTGATCGCTTATGCTACCTGTTAGTGAAGATCAGAGTGATAAGGTTTCTCTTTAAGACAAAACTTCTGACCGTCTTTTCAAGCAAAGATAATGGTGTCCTAACTCCCAGAAAACAGGAAGTGATTATCTCTCAAGTGCTGAAGTGGTATCTTTAGCAGCAGCATCTCAAAAGGATTTGTACCGGCGGTACATGGTCCAAAGGAGAGAGCTATGAACTTACATGTTTCTCCACAGTAACGGAAGGTGACGCTCTCAGATGCCGTGGTTATGAGTATGTCATGTGATGGCAAGCATGTTTTGTGTCCGAAAACGCCACCGAGATCCCCTTCCAAAGGCTAGGCAGGATGAGCTCTAAGGTCTGCATGCTTAACATTGTGAATTGATATCCGCAGGCTTGTTTAGTTGCTTGAAATTCACAACCGTCATCGGTGAATTTCTACAAATTAGACCTACTAGTGTAGATATTCATGAATCACTATATTTACCCCTTTGATCAGTTGACACAGCCCTTCCCTAATCAGGGAAGACGAGAGACCTGTTTCCTCTGTACCAATGTATGTGTCTTGAAAACATTACGTACGTAATGTACAGTTCAGCATACACAGAGACCATATCATTACGTTATACTTAATCCTAATGCTACACTGTAAAAAATTTCTGTAAATTTACAGTAAATTTTCTGTAAAATTTTCAACATAATTTCTGTATTTCTTTTTACATGAAATGTTCTTGTATTTTTAAAGAAGTTTTACGTATATCGGTTAATTTATGAACTAAGTTTGTATTTTTTTAAGGAATGGCAATTTACAGTTATATTCTGTAAAATTTTACAGAAAATATCTGTTTTTTTATATTTACAAAAATATTCTGTAAGTTTAACAGACGTTTTACGTATTTCCAGTAGTTTACCAAAATATATGTTTTGCAATTATGCAAATTAGAAGGATACCTAACTTGTTAAAAGATAACACTGTAAACACTCTGCAGGGTATAGGTTATTAGTGATATCACAATAAAGCAACGTGTAACCTTCAGATTAGTTCAAACTGACCTAAACTCCTTTTAGCTACTTAAGTGGGCGTGGCCAAAATTTTGACGTAAAAATTGTAAAAATTGCTAAGGGCAGGCCTAAACTAATGAGATCTGTAGCAAAAAACACTTTTTGGGACAAATGATAAGTAGTTAATCAATACAGGTAAAGAATATTGAGATGTATGAACTGTCTTTCTTTAAAAACTTTGTAATAAGGTTATTTACTATAACCAACGTGTCACAGACGTGGCTTATATAACATTGCGTACATAATGACTGTTAACAAAATATCATCAAAACTGATTTTGAATTCCGCCCACTTAATAGGACTTTAAAAAAAAATAGGACTAAAAAAAAAAAAAAAAAAAAAAAATAGGACTTTAAACTGCATCCGGTTGTGGAGCTTGTTTAAGCGTGGGGATAATGAGGTTTCCCTTTACCACAACTGCCTCCGGGGCACCCTTGGGCAAGGTGCACCTGTATTTGCCCTGTGCTTTTTACGTGTTGTTGCCTTCGGGCGTGGTGATGCCTTCGGGCGAGAAGTTGCCTTCAGGCGTGGTGTTGCCTTCGGGCGTGAAGTTGCCTTCGGGCGTGGTGTTGCCTTCGGGCGTGTGTTGTTTTCCTGTTAGTAAATAGTTTTGTGTGGTGGGTGGGCTAGGGGTGTCGTATATGTTGGCCACAGAAATTTTGTTTTGCTAGCTTGGTGTAAGGTAACTTTGTAAATGATTGAAAGTAGTTCATGTTTGTGTTCTTGCCGGTCCGGATTTGGTTATTCCTGCTTGATAATGTCCGTTTCTATGCACTTAAAAGGCACTTGATACTTACCTGGCGCAGAAGTATCCGTGATCACGACGGCGGAGCTCCCAGGTGGGACCTGTTCTATTAAGCCAGTCTAGAACGGGACCACTGTCGGGTGGTGTCAGTTAAGTCAAAGTTTGTCCCTTCAGGACTTTGTTACTCCTTCAAGGAGCAGAACTCCTTCGGGAGTATTGTTTGGTTTTCACCCCTGGCTCTTCACCAGAGAGTCAGGGGACTTTTGGAAAAAAAACTTGGTCAGGTCCGTGATCACGACGACAGAGCTCCCAGGTGGGACCTGTTCTATTCAGCCAGTCTATAACGGGACCACTGTCGAGTGGTGTCAGTTAAGTCAAAGTTTGTCCCTTGGGGACGTTGTTACTCCCTGGGGGAGCAGAACTCCTTCGGGAGTATTGTTTGGTTTTCGCCCCTGGCACTTCGCCAGAGAGTCAGGGGACTTTAGAAAAATAACTTGGTCGGGTCCAACCCAACGACTATGCGTCAGGGCCGGAAGTGTGACGTGTAGTCCACAGCAGGTCACTCGATCACCGCCGGCGTGACCTGCTGTGGCGGATCACACACGACGCCATCGTAACGAATCTCAAGCGCCTTCGGTGGCGTCTTGGAGATGGCATTTGCCCCCGCACTGGATGCACAAGGTGGGAGAGTCTGCCCCATGTGTTTTGGCAGTGTGACTTTGTGATCCTCCTTTGGGGGTGGTTTCAAGCCCTGGCTGATCGCCTCACGTTTTGTAACACCTGGACGGTCAGTCAGGACTACGCTTTGTATGGTCTGCCACCCCCGCCATGCAATACAAGTGTTCGCGGGATACTTACCTTTGGTTCGGCCTCCATAAAGCTGACCTTGTAGACAGACCGGTGTAATATTGTGTTTAGGGGAGATGGGAAGCCTACGGACGTCGTCCTGGCTTCGGTGAGGACGGAGATTAAGCTGAGGGTGGAGGCCGACTTCGTCCGTTTGCCAAGGTCGACGTTCGGTAGGTGTTGATTGTAAATAGTCCTACGCAATTGGCTTGGGTTTGGGGTGGTTTTGTACATAGTTATCACAGAAATTTTGTTTGCCAGCGCAATGTACAGAATTCTGTAAATAGTTCAGAGTTGTGCTTTGTCCGGTCAGGTTTATGTTCTACTTTGTTTCTTCGTGCCCGTTTTTACGTACGTAAAAAGCACACTTACCTGGCCCGGGTAAGTTTGTCTCTTGTTACTCCTTCAGGGAGCAGAACTCCTTAGGGAGTATTATTTGGTTTTCGCCCCTGGCCCTTCGCCAGAGAGCCAGGGGACTTTTGGGGAAAAAGGAGTCTGGCTCTCTTGCCCGAAACTCGAGGGGACATTAGAAAAAGTTAAAGCATTTTTGAATGCGACTCTAATGCATATCATTTTCAGTATGTAATATGGTATATCTGCTTTTTAACATAGGTTATCTGTAATGTCAAATTACAGAGTTTGTCGGGGAACTCTGCTGCCAGAAATACTTTGTTATTTTACAATGGTTATAAATTACAGTTACTGTTTTTTTAACATAGTTAATTTGTAATTTGAAATTACAGTTTGTCGGGCAACTCTGCTGCCAGAAAAACTCTGCTTTTTTACAGATTTTTTACAGTGTACATCAGGTGGTCCTCCTTTGCCTTTTTTCAAGGATTGGTATAAAGGTACGCATCCTTCAGATCCAAGGACATCGACTAAGTTGCCCTCTGAATACTAGGACAGGATCATCGCCACTGTCTCCACACGAATTTGCCACGGTCTAATGTAGACAGGCTTTGTTCAATAGACTGAAATTTACAATTGCCATAAGTTTCATCATAATTCTCCCTCAACTAAGAACGCTGTGCAAGCTGTTGTATTAGCCAGGGTGACTCTGTTGGTGGGCGTGCTTTTTCTTGGTTTCCTTACGTACCCCTCAACACGGCCAAAAGTGATACCTTAACTAAACCTTATGTTCTACAGCCTTTTAAATACTGTTAAAACAATTATATATGTACAACTGGTAACGACCGTGATGCCACTGCTCACTGTGCCTGCATACCATGATGTCAATGCTCTTGGTAGAACTCTGAATGTGCCGAATATCGTAGCAGTACTAATGATTACTTGTATATTTACTATTTAAGACCCTAAGCACCTTCATTGGTAGAGGAAAAAACGTGATATGCTTCTTGACATCTAGGAGTAATTAAAGAACCACAAGAATTCACGCCCATTGTGATGGGTTACCCAGACCTTTTTCCAATACTTTGGACACGGCAGTTATATGTATTTCCCTTTTCTTAAACAGGTATAATCACTTTAAAGATACAATTTCTCCAGCATTGTGTACGTTTCATATTTGTAATGTACAGTTTAAATTCATTTTAATTCGACACCAAATTATGATTAACCTTAAGCAAACTGAACGTTTCTCTGAGGATAACTTGAAGACAACATCAGCATGACTTAGTCTTTCAAGCTTCAGTTGCTGAACAATTTTAAATCAATTTAAATGCAGCGTCCATTCTCTAAAGGCTCTTGAAACATACCTTGTCGATTTATACTGTTATGGTAAAACCCGCTCGATGGATATGATGTTGTGGCAAAGATTGGGTTCTCAGTGGTTGAACGAATATGCCTTCCGTTCTTGTTTGTTGTGTAGTTTACGAATGCTTGGAGAGCAACTTCAGAGGATTGGATCACCTGATAAGTAGCTGACGTAGTAAGTATATCTAGTTTACTACTATATGATTTATGAGTGAGGTGACCAGAAGTGGACTGATTAGCAGGTGGGTTTCTTTCTGCTTGCAAAGCCCTGGGAAATACTTCCAAATTATAGGAAATAGACAAAGTCAAAAAATACATTAAAAAATTCGACTCGAAACTTCGCCGTCTCACTTTTTCCTTGTACAGAATAGGAAAGCACCCCAAATTGGTAAAAACGTTGCCACGTTGAATATTTCCAGTTGAAAATCTTACTTGCCCTCGTCCTTGGCACAAAATCTCACTTTTGGAGTGTTAAACACAAGAAAGGATGAAAACAGAGACAAAAGTTGATTTTTAACATGTATTTTTCTTTTAACATGTACAATTCATCTTTTGGGCTTAAAACAAACTTTAAGCTTCAAAAACACAATAGGGAAACACGGACAAAAGGTTTAAGCGATGTACAATTACAGAGGCCATACATATGAAATTTAGAGCCGTATATTTCCGTACTGTAAGCTCATTAAGCATATACTGGAATAAGCTTTGGTCGATGTACGACTACAGAGGTCAAACAGGACTTCCGACTCTTTTTGCTACCTGTACGTACACATTGACCGGACAGTGAAATTCACTTTGGCCCATAAGGGGTCACTGCTCCAAGCTTTGAGTGATGTACCAGTACATAGCTCATAACTTATATCTGAGCCGTTTCTGTACTATGACAGTGAGGTACGTGAACGTAGCTCATGTATACTAAACCCTGTATTTTCATTCTGAAAAAATAAAAATACACTGAAATGAGCTTTAAGCAACGCACGCCTGCAGATGTCAAAATATAATATTCCATACTACTTTCTCACTACGTCTACAGAGACGTGGAACTAAAAATATTTGGCCTATGTACAAGAACGTAGCTCATGGCTATTCAACTATAAACACAAGAACCAACAAACTAGCTTTAATAAATTGACCGCTGTACATGTGCGTAGGTCGTTTTTATTCAAAGTCTTAATTAAACACGATATGCAAACACTGATAGCAGTCTTGAGCGATGTATGTGTACATAGCTCATAGCTGTTCAACCTCGTCTTTCCTCACCGTAAAAACTAAAAGGGGAAACTGCTCCAAGCTTTGAGCGATGAAGCCGTACATAGCTCATAAATTTTTTTCTGAGCCGTTTCTGTACTAAGACAGTAGGGCTGCCGCTCAAAGCTTTTAGCGAAGTACGTGTACATAGCTCATGTCTACTAAACCCTATATTTTCGCTCTGAAAATTCCATAAAAACACACTGAAATGGGATTTGAGCGATGCACTCCTACAGCGCTAAAAGATATGATATTCCATACTATTTTCTTACTACGTCCACAGAGCAGGGAAACTGTAAAAATCTTTGGCCTATGTACAAGAACATAGCTCACAGCTATTTTCAGCCTGATACAGTAATTGTTCACCTACAGTATACACACAAAAACCAGAACACTAGCTTTGACCGCTGTACATGTACGTAGGCCGTTGTTATTCAAATTCCTAATGAAAACACAATATGAAAAACACTGATAGCAGCCCTGAGCTTCGTACGTGTACATACCTCATAGCTGTTCAAACTCATCTTTCCTTACCGCAAACACCATAAGGGGAAATTGGACCAAGCTTTGAGCAATGTATCCGTACATAGCTCATAAATTATATCTGAGCCATTTCTGAACTATGACACGGGCTGCCGCTGAAAGCCTTTATTTCTTCTTAGCCCCGCATTTTCGCTCTGAAAACTCCATCAAAATACACTGAATTGGGCTTTGAGCGATGCACGCCTACAGCGCTCAAAAATATGATATTGATATTCCATACTATTTTTTCACTACGTCCACAGAGACGGAAAACCTTAAAAATATTTTGGCCTAGGTAAAAAAACGTAGATCATAGCTATTCAACCTGATAAGTATCCAGAAACACAAAAGCCAACAAACTAGCTTTAACCGCTGTACAAGTACGTAGGTCGTTGATGTTCAAAGTCCTAAGGAAAACACGATATGCAAACACTGATAGCAGCCCTGAGCGATGTATGTGTACATAGCTCATAGCTGTTCAAACGCATTTTTCCTTACCGCAAACACTTAAAGGGGAAACTGCTCCCAAGCTTTGAGCGATGAACCCGTACATAGCTCATAAATTATATCTCAGCCGTTACTGTACTATGACAGTAGGGCTGCCACTCAAAGCTTTTAGCGAAGTACGTGTACATAGCTCATGTCTACTAAACCCTATATTTTCGCTCTGAAAACTCCATAAAAACACAATTAAATGGGCTTTGAGCGATGCACGCCTACAGCGCTCGAAAATATAATATTCCATACTATTTTCTTACGCGTCGACAAAGATGGAAAACTGTAAGAATCTTTGGCCTATGTACAAGAACATAGCTCACAGCTATTTTCAGCGTGATACAGTAACTTTCCAGCTATACACACAAAAACCAACAGGCTAGCTTTGACCCCTGTACATGTACGTAGGTCGTTGTTATTCAAATTCCTAATGAAAACACAATATGAAAAACACTGATAGCAGCCCTGAGCTACGTACGTGTACATACCTCATAGCTGTTCAAACTCATCTTTCCTTACCTCAAACACCAAAAGGGGAAACTGCACCAAGCTTTGAGCAATGTACCCGTTCGTACATAGCTCATAAATTATATCTGGGCCATTTCTGTACTATGACACGGGCTGCCGATGAAAGCTTTTAGCGAAGTACGTATACATAGTTCATTTCTACTTCCGCATTTTCGCTCTGAAAACTCCATAAAAATACACTGAAATGGGCTTTGAGCGATGCTTGCTTACAGCGCTCAAAAATATGATATCCCATACTATTTTCTTACTACGTCCAAAGAGACGGAAAACTGTAAAAATCTTTGGCCTATGTACAAGAACATAGCTCACAGCTATTTAAACTGATGCAATTAACTGTTTGCAGCTACACACACAAAAACCAACAGACTAACTTGTGACCGCTGTACATGTACATAGGTTGTGTTTGTTTATTCAAATTTCCTAATGAAAACACGATTATGCAAAACACTGATAGCAGCCTGGGGAAAACAAAAAGCTAATGTACTAGTCACGTGTGACATAGGCTCATGTCTACTAAACCCTATATTTCGCAGCTCTGAAAAACTCCATAAAAACACAATTCAATGGGCTTTGAGCGATGCACACGCCTACAGCGCTTCGACAAATTCTATAATATTCCATACTATTTTCTCTTACGCGTCCCCAGAGATGGAAAACTGTAACAAAATCTTTTGGCCTATGTCACCAGAACATAGCTCTACACGCTAGTTTTGCCAGGCTGATACAGTAAACTTTCCCAGCTATACACAACAAAAAAAAAACCAACAGGCTAGCTTTTGACCGCCCCCGGGTACATGTACGTAGGTCGTTGTTATTCAAAGTCCCTAGAGAAAACGGCGACGATATATGCAAACCACTGATAGCAGCCACCTGAGTCGATGTATGTGTACATAGCTCATATGTTCATCTGTCAAAAGTTTTAAAGTATGTAAATTTGTGGATAGAATTAATTAACTTCCTGTTGAGATCAGATATGCAGTTAGCTTTTTCTCATATGATGAAAAGGATGTACACAGTACATTCTAATGACAGTTTTGAAAGTTATTTATTGGTAATTGCAATTTCTAGTACTGGCATCTATTTTAAAGTATGAGATTTTGTCACTGATTCATCAGTGAAAGATATGTAAGGTCACATTTTGAAGGGTGTTTGAAAAGCAAAAGCATTCCTGTTAACTGTAACAGCAAGTTATTATGTGAATTAAAGATGTCATGATGTTAGACACAACAAGTAGTGTCCATATATTTTTCTGTTGATCTAATTTCCTGTGGTGTTTTCCTTGTCATTTAATTTTCAGTTTAAAATGGTTGAACCTGAAACAACTCCATACATGGCACCAGAAGAAGCATAGCACTAAATAAATAAGTGTAGATATATGGTAAGTAAAGCATGGGTGACTTATGTAGAACTTATTACAATAATACTCATGATGTTAAAATAGCATTAAATTAATAGGTGTATACATGGTAAGTATAGCATGGGTGACTTATATAGAAATTTAGTACAAAAATATTTACAATATTAAAATAGCAGTAAATTAATAGGTGTATATATGGTAAGTATAGCATGGGTAACTTGTATAGAAATTTATTACAATAATACTCACAGTGTTAAAATAGCATTAAACTAATAGGGTATATGTATGGTAATTATAGCAGAGGTGACTTGCATAGAAATTCCTTACAATAATACTCACGAATATTAAAATTGGTTTATGTTTCAAGTAAGTTCCTTACCAACATATACACATGCTCCTGAGTATCATGTACCTTTAAAGTCAAACCTTACCTAACACAAAATCAGTACTTACTGTTCAGCAGTTGGTACAGCTTATTCAAGAAATGAATGACTTTCATGACATTGTTGTAGGAGTCTCCCCAATGGTGTTAAATGTTTTTTCCTAGCTTGCAGAACCTGTGAAGTCATCTTTGTACGTTTTTCTACCAAGAATCTACATAAGGATCATCAAGTAATATCCAGGAGATTTTGAAAACAACAAGAATTGTTTTCTCTTAGTTCTCAGTATGTGTAATTCAAAAAACTTTCACTATCCCAATGCAATTTTAAGTTAATCTGTTTTGTAAAACAGTGTATCCTGATAATGATTGTCTTAACGGAGATTTGATGCCTTTGTGATAATTTTGTTTACACAATATCAGCTGAAATTATTTGACACTTATGAGTGGCTTTTTGGTATGCAAAGGACATTTATTTTCTGAAGTTTCTAGCACCCTAATATGCATTATTCTTTTGTCAAAGTCTGCATCAGCTCTGAGTGAGCTATTAGTCTTTGATATATTTGTAGATATATTAAACAAAACAGTGTAAGGAGCATGGGAAGGAAGAATGGCCCAGGTTGTCGCTGGGACTCACTTAAGTGGGAGAATTCTGTCAGAGAATTTTACTACGAATATGTTGGATTGATTTCGTCATCATGTATGCCATTTCGTGCAATGGCAATCATGACTTGTACTTATTGTTTCTGTATTTCGTCTTGATGCAGAGCTTGATATTCTGAGTTGCTGGTTATGGTAAACAGGTTTTAACATCAGGCTGATAAATTTGGTACAAAGAATACAAAATTTTAGAAGCACAGTTTATTATAATGTCCCTTCACTTTGGGGTCAGTCTATACTCTTCCCCACATAGTTACTTAATGGAGAGCTTATTCATTTTATACTAAATTTATATAATTTTTTTTAATTACTTAAACCTTGCAACAACAGGTACACAGTATGTTAAGTCTTCATACATTCAGATTTAAATAATGTGAAAGAGAGAGGTTTGTAAAGAATTCATATCTAACACTGTGTATGAATTTGTTTTGAATGTGGAGTTTTATCAGATTTATATAAGATGCTCGTTAAAGAAAATTTAATGTACATTGTGTCAAAATATAAAATTCAATGAACAGTACTACTAAATTATGCAAGATTATGTGATATTATAGTGTATGCCTATGAAACAATAAAAATGACAGAGAAAGTAAAGTTGTGTCATTGTTGTATTGCTTTACGTAATGAGATAGCTTAAGATTTAAATTTACTTTTAGGAAGTCTAAAATAATTCCTATTGCATACAGTTACCTTGGCATGACTGTTGAAAATACCTCGATGTTACTATTCAGTCATCCGCATGGGTTGAAAAAAGATAACGTGATGTTCGGAGTAAATCAGAAATCATTGACTTCTGGTAATGATAAAACTAGGGAAGAAACTGAAAATGACTAAACATCTCAAAGAGGTGAAAATATTACCTGCAGAGTTTGTTATTCTAATAGTTATTTAACAAAGATTTGCTTCTTCTCAGACTTAGATGAATCTGTTTGTGGTAAGACTAGGTTCTTAACAGAAAGTAGAAGTCTGTATGCATGCATACTCCAGAAAGTCTGAAGTGTGTATCTACGATACTTTACTTGCCGAATGGACCCTCCCTTTATCACCTAGTGCAGAAGTGGATTCCGAGGGAGTGACATAAGGCGTTTGTATAATATTTCTTCTTTTGAGGTGGCAGAGATGCAAAACTGCTTTATTTGGCAGTTTCTAACTGATGGTATGTTGAGAAATTCTCATGCTTTAGTGAATCAACCCTTCTTTTGTTGGGGGTAAGGGAAGGATATGGTGAAGTTAATCCCTTGAGAATTTTTTTTTTTTTTTTGTAGTTAGGTTGTTTAGATGCAAAATGGTGCTATGTTTAACGAGCTTAAATTTACTGATTGCATCATGTGCGGCGATCACAGGGGACAAGTTCCTGAATGTTTTTAGTATGGGGACAATATCAAATGTCCCCCAATATTTAGAGGTATGTAGAAAACATAAATGTTGTTACACACATTTTCGATATGAATAATTGTGATGTTAGCCTATCATGGCAGTTGGGGAGAACTTTATATCAGAAACATGTGATCTGTCTCCTCTAGAATGCACCAAATCACTTAGCTTCCACGGGACTGGCCCCTGGACCCCAACAGGGGACCTATGGCAGCCCCCTGTAGGCTTATCCCTGGCCGGCGGGCGCAAAACGTTCACACGAGCAGGTGCCCCCAATAATTTTAATAGATCGCCGCCCCTGGATTGCATGTTAAGGAATAACCATTACCTAGTGATATTATAACCGTGGCATGGCACCCCTCCAATGTAGGTACTAGGAGACCGGCGAAAGGCTCTCTGAAAGCTCTAGGCTGATTACGAAATGGGGACGTCAGTATGATGCGTTTAGCTGACAGCCACGTGGCATTACAAGATGAGCAGACCAAGAATAATCGTAGTTCTTTTTACTAATTTCGAACTTACGAGAATTCAGATGAACAGCTTGCAGTACCGGGGAATGACCGAGAGGGGAAGAAGGTCCTAACAAAAGGGTTAGAGAACTATTAAAATGTTTCATAATGCTTATATTCTCTATCACTTACTGACCTTGGATAAGCTTGTGTATGAGTAATATATACTTAAAATCATGTCCGTCACGCTGCAAACGTTGCCCATAATACAAGAATACCACATGATCGCCTCTTGACTGATGCAAGACAGGGGGTGGACTTGTAGCTGTACTTTTCGGGAAATTATTTTGCCATAATAATTCTGTGCATTACTGTAGAAAAAAACCGTAGCCCTATACTTTTGAATAAATACGTTCAGGGGTGGATGCAGGTTTTGACTAAAGGGGGTTTGCGATATAGTTACTACCAAAGCGGAGCGCCACTATAGGTTGGCGCGAAGCGTACAGAGAAAATTTTTGGTCCGGAAGACCCCAGATTGCAGGAAATGGTATTTCCCACGCGTTTTCTAGGCTCATTGATCCGTATAAAAACAAGCTTTCATTGAAATTCCCTGTCAGATTTTTCCGGGGCTGTTGGTGTAACTCAGTCATAAGAAAATGTCAAACAAATTACCGAATGTCATAAGCATTATAATCGAACATTGCCAATAGTTTTCGCTTCAGAATGTTAATAAAGCCATGGGTTGAGCACTGGCATAATTAGAGAAAATGGTCGGCTCTCCAGAACTCACTGACGTGACCTAAGTAGTGATATATCGGGATAAATAATTTGATATAGAATAGTCAATTGATATCTCATGGTGTATAGGAGTATATTTTCAGGAAACCAGTGTAGGGTCTGGTTTTATGTAGTTGGTTGACTATACGTTGTAGTACGGTAAGTCATAGCGATTGTGCTAAAGTTTTTACCTTTTAACAACACAGAATTGTAAGT
Source organism: Holothuria leucospilota (assembly GCA_029531755.1). Lineage (NCBI taxonomy): Eukaryota > Metazoa > Echinodermata > Holothuroidea > Aspidochirotida > Holothuriidae > Holothuria > Holothuria leucospilota. Next base: position 77,004,459 of record CM055961.1, on the reverse strand, counting down.
CCCTACGCGCACTACGCTTCCAACCTCGGAACACTGGTCGTACTATGCGTTTGAAACAATTATTTAAAGTGTCACAACACCTTTATCAAATCTCTTCCGAATACAAATACACTGAATAACGGCGTTTTCTATTTTCATCGGAACATCAGTCGTATCGGAGGTGTGCTTTGTTTATCTGAAGAAATTCACATCATGAGTATTTTTCGCCTCTCTGGTCATACCGATGAGACATGTGTATTATCAAAGCTAATATAAAAGCCCCAAAATAAAATAATGAGCATTAAAAATCAAATTAACTTAGCTCTTAAAAGTTAACATATAAAAATAAGAACTTTAAACGTTGATTTAGAAAGTCGACCTAATGAGATCAAGATTGCTTTATCATATGTGCGTCCTCTAATAACTGTTGTACTTCGTTTTAAGACTGATCAATTTCTATGGATCGTGTTAATATCACGTATTGTCAATATGAGCTCCCAGGATGAAGGCTACGAATCGATTAGTGATCAAGACCACGAACTCGTCATCATATCACCCAAAAGTCGCTATGCTAATAGTCGTGTTATTGATTCCTTGCCAAAGGCAGGCAAGGAATCTATGCGATGGTGATGTCGTGTGTGTGTGTGTGTGTGTCGACAAATGCCGCCAACCGGGGACGAAAATGTGAATACACACCACTGCAGTTGGGGACCGTCCCCGTTTGAAACAGTGGCTTTAAATAGCCTGTCTTGCTATGTGAGGCAGCAACGAAGATGTCTATTGATTCCAAAGAAATATAGGAACAGTCTCCATTTAGGTAGTGTTGTGGTACGTCATCGTTTGCAGGTATGCGTGTGTATCCTGTTACGTCCACGGTTACGTCCACGGTTACCTGTGGAAAATCACATACACACAAATAGATAGGTCTACGTTGATTGAAAACATTTTGAGCCCCCTCGTTTTTTGCTGTTGCAAAGCACATCTTTTTCTATCGGTATACATGCTACAAGGTTTATCTACGGACGCCCATGGTTGAATGGTAAAATAAGGGGGCCCCTGTTTGGCAGCATTTACCGGTAGGGGTGTGTGCGTGGGTGGGTGGGTATGTGCGTGCGCACTTACTTTCCATTCAGATCGAAGACCTAAACAATGAATTTCAGGTCCTTAGAAGGAAATACAATAGGTTTCTCATGTCCTCAGAAGTTTAACGATAGAGAGTCGATTGTTAAAGTTAGGGTTAAGAAAGCAAACACAATACAGAAAACAATGAGGTCCTCAAACAGTATGTTAAGCACAGATGTGCATGTGTGTGCGTGTGTATGTGACGCCTAGCTTGTAAACACGATATCTCAAGGTAGCAACGACCGATACTTCATATTTGGTATATAAATTTGTCATGTTGAGAGGAAGAACCCTATTGTTTTTGGTGGAGGTCAAAGGTCATGTGAGGTCACCAGAGGCCCCAAACCGAAAACTTTGTAAACAGGATGTCTCAAGATGGCAATGAGCAACACTTCTCATATTTCGGTATACAGATTTGTCATGTCAAGAGGAAGAATCCTATTGTTTTTGGTATAGGTCAAAGGCCATCTGAGGTCCTGGAGGTGAAACTGTGATATCTTTAGATAGCAATGACAGACAGTTTTAATATTTGGTCAATACATTTGTCATGTTTAGAGAAAGAACCCTATTGTGTTTGGTGAAAGTCAAAGGTCATTTGAGGTCACTGGAGGTGAAAAGCCGAAATGCTCGTAATCACGATATCTTAAGATAGGACTGACCGACACTTTTCACATTTGGTATATGAATTTGTCATATGGAGAGAAGGAACCTTATTTGTTTTTGGTGGAGGTCAAAGGTTAGTTGAGGTCACCAGAGGTCAAAGACCGAAAACCTTGAAATCGCGAATGGTCAAGATAGGAATGGTCGATATAGATTTGTCATGTTGAGAGAAAGAATGCTATTGTTTTTGGTAGAGGTCAAAGGTCATCTGAGGTCACCAGAAGTTAAACTGCGAAGACCTTGTAAACGGCTTGTAATCACGATATCTCAAGAGAGCAATGACAGACACCTTTCATATTTGATATATAGATTTGTCATGTTGAGGAAGAACCCTATTTTTTTTTGGTGGAATTCAAAGGTCATTGATGTCACTGGAGCTAAAAACCAAAAGGTTGTAATCACAATATCGCAAGATAGGAGTGAAGGACACTTTTCATATTTGGTATGTGCATTTTTCATGATGTAAGGAAGAACCCTATTATTTTGGTGGAGGTCAAAGGTCATCTGGGGTCACCAGAGGTCACAAAGCAAATTTCCCAAGAATTCCCAGGATTATTATATTGGGTCACCAAAGGTCAAAAAGCAAAATATCCCAAGTGTTCCCAAGATCATCATATGGGGTCACCAGTGGTCAGAGAGCAACATTTCCCGAGAATTTTCAAATTCCAAGATCTATTGGAGCTGAATCCCTTTCAAGACACGTTTTTCTTTTTTGCTTTATTTGTTGGGGTTCATAGGTCATGTGAGTTCAGCAGAGGTCAAATTGTTAAAACATCGTAACATGACGTAGTCAAGAAAGATAAACTCGAGGGGTAAACCTCAGTGCAACAAAGCATTTCCATTCGGCAAGGAATTACTAAGCCTTTGGGCTTTTTGGTCTTGGTAGTGTGTTTTCTTTCGGTGCAAGTCAATCACTGCTTTGAGTAAACTATTTCTGGCATAGCGCACATTTGAAATCAAATGTCACCGAAGGTGCTGATCCATGTGAATGCAACTGCGTTCGTAACAAAAAGATAACCACCGAAGGCGGCTGTGCATGGTATTTCGGTATTAAGATAAGGTGCTTGCTATTCCGCGTGAAAACGAGAATATTCTAATCTCTCCCATAACTCCAAAGCTTTTGTTGAAGGATGAACAAATCTCCTGTGACTTAAAAGTAAAACAGTGGCGTAGCTAGAAATTCATAACCAGGAACCAGAGCACATTATTTTTTTTTTTTTTTTTGGGGGGGGGGGGCACTGCACGCGTAGCGTGCACCGCGAGGGCGAAGCCCAAAATGGGTGGGGTCCCGGGGCCCGCCTAAGGGTTCCTGGTGGGGTCCAGGGTGGGGGGAAGCCCCGGAAGCTCCTGGGTTTTAGTATTTCAGAAGCCGCAAGAAAACTGTTTCGAACGGAAATTTTCCAGTGAAATGCTTTTGAGTTTTGGTACATTTAGACTTGTAAGAAAAGCTAGTTTGAGCGCAGAGTTAGTATTAACAGTTGTGTTAACTGTGTTTAAAATGTAAATGCGTTTTAAATGTAAGAAAGGTAAGGAAAAAGTTTAATAGTTATCCGAGACGACCAGAAATTGGCTTGCTTAATTGATAATCAACTCTAAATGGTTCTTTTAAAGAACATACAAAGAGTGCAGATATTCCACTTAGAAGCAACAGTAACTATCCCGTGACCAGTTTTTGTTAGCTTGTGCTCAAGTTCGTCTAGAGTTGTCAGCCCTTCATAATGGCTCAACCTATAATAAACAGAGAAATCTATTTCTAGTTGTGAAAAATACTTCGAGCGTTGACGCGCCATAAACCTGATAAAGGCTGGAAATAGAAATCTGTTATAGCCTAAGAGTTTTCCTAAACCTGTTTAGATCGGGAAGTTTGACAATTTGAAATGCGCGAGAATTTAGAAGATGGAAATTTAAATGATAGGCGTAATCCGTTAGTGCTATTTAGACATTTAACACATAACCTTCAAAATTTGAGGAAGGGGAAAGGGCTGGTGGAAGTTTGGGGGCCTCCCCCGTGGCTACGCCACTGAGGTAAAATAAGAGAAAAAATAAGAATAACGCAATGAAAATTCGAGATTCTAGCATTTGAAAACGGAATAATAAGTATCACAACTGAGGATATGATAAGACAGTTCCTTTTACTACATTTAGTCAACAAAAATAAGTATAAAATCAGAAATACATACACTTGAAAGTAGAAATATATACTTTATCGACATTCAACGTGTGCTCGTAGGAAGCCTTCAGGAAAGAACCCGTGTGAGGACCTACTTTTGATAATGAAAAGAAAACTGCAAACAGGTGCCATCTGCAGACTGTGTCATTCGATAATCGTTGCGTCTGCGTACCTGGCTGACAGTTTACATGGCTGCGGTAAGGATAGTTGTTGGTAGGACTGATTGTTAGTACATATTAAAAATATATTTAAAAAAATTTGATATTTTTCCAATTGACATAGGCAACATGGCCAACAAAGAGATTGACAAATAAAATACAATGAGTACAACTACCAAAATCTAACAGAAAATCTGTTTGACAACACTGGTCTCGAATGTCCGCAACTTTTCAACTAATTCGATTCTTCAGATATGGAACCGGTGTATCCGATGCTATTCTCATCAAATGATAACGATATAACGACGAAGGTAGAACAATAGGCTAAGGTAAGACAACAACAAACGGGTTTCCTCTGGACATAAGCTGATAAGCGTATGGGACTTCCGCCGAAGGTTGGGGTGCTCAAGTATTTATGCCCGCACATTTAATGCATTTTTACCCTTTTGCCCTTACAAAGAAGGTGTGTCAACCTGTGTCTGTAACCACGCGTGATCACGCGTGAAAAAAAAATCACGCGTGAAAAAAAAATCACGCGTTTTGGGGTGACAAACTGCGTATTTGGAACCTCTGGACACAGGTGTGACACAGGTTGACATGCACACCTTTCTGCCTTTAATTTCAAACCACAGGTTTTGTCTCAGAATTCTTTCAGTGTTTACATTGTTTTAATTGCCACACATTTTGCAAGTAAAACCTGTAAAAACTGCGTCAAACTTGCGTCAAACCTGTGGCAAACCTGCGTCAAACCTGTGGCAAAGTGTGGAAACTCGCCAACCTGTGTCAATGTCAAGGGAAACCATAGGTGTTCACACAAAATACCCGTGATTATCCATGGCAGACACACGTGAAAACCTAAGGCAGGCGCGTGTCCAGGATTTTCAGCGGGGGGGGGGGGGGGTCTGAGATATGATTTTTAAAATGAGGCGGGTATTTTGGGTCGAAAACTCTAAAAAAAAACTCTAAAAAGTATTAAGGTCGGCGCGAGCAGGGGGGGGGGGCCAGACCGCCCCCCCCCCCCTTTGGACACGCGCCTGTAAGGATATGTAACAAATTTCAGCGCTTTTTGTAAGGAAGGCTTAATAGGCTTAATGGCAAATTTTCTGTTTAAATGGGGAGGGAGGACCGCTGCATTCCCCAACTCCCCGCCTCGTATGCCCATCCTCCTGAACTACAATACAAAATGTTCTCCAAACGAACTTTTCGTCCCGTTCGGAACCACCAGTGCTTAAATTCCATTCTTCATGAAAAACATATATATATCATGAGAAAAAAGGGAACGTTTTACCCTAAGAATCAAATAACGGGCTCAACAGCCTCTTCAATACACAGCTCTGTACTCTGCAAGCCTTCGCGCACCGCAAAGCACTTACTGTGCTGCTTACACATTATTTTACTTCTTCAATATAACACGAAAGGCTTTCATAATAATACAAGCGAAAGCCTATGACGTTGACCTGTAGCCGGGCGTAAAAGGGAAATCCCTGGCGATAGTGGCTTCCGCCATGAGCTTTGGGATGTAAAAATGCCATCAGAGTAGCGTATTATATTACACTGTGTTTTTCCCTATTGCACTGTTTGCGTTGCGGTCACTGTAACCAGGGACTTGTTCAACCTGCTGCTACATAGCTATGTGACTTCATGCAGTTTTATGTACACAGTAATTACGTTAAAGCTGTACGCAACTGAAAACCGTTGCACTACGAAAAGGGCGTGTTCTCATGTAGGCCTACAGTATTCGTTTAAAATGTTGACATATGCCGTGTATCAACCACTCTCCACTGTATAATTTTTCTGCGATAGAAGTTACTTGATTTGTAATATTTACTAATTCATTATTTTGTCTGATTTCTATAAACTGTCAATTGTATCTAGATTCAAAGTGCGTTGAGAGTCCTTATAAAAGCACGGAAGTAGTTAGTTAGTTAGATTAGATTTAACGACACACCAACACAAATGTGTTATATAGTGTCAACAAGTTTAAGTACGTTTCAAGTCCTTCCCTTTAGTCGCCTCTTACGACAGGCGGGAAATACCGTGGGCCCATTCTACAACCCCCAGCCCACAGGGGAAAGCACGGAAGTAATCTGCGGAATGTACAAGAGGTAAAAGGTTAGTACAGCATAATTTATTCAGTAGACACTTAGTCTTAAATCTATGCCTAGTTCTTTACATTGTACAGGATGACTAACATTTGTCAAGCGTTACACTTATAGTTTACGGGTTGCATGGCGGATACGAAGTTAACGCCTCTGAGGCATTTTTCCATTACTTTTACTTTGACCTGTTTTTATGATGTTCTGACTTTTTTTATGATGCTCAGAGTGTTGGAAAGAAGGATAAGGGAGAGTTTAAGCTTTCACAAAAAAGGAATATACTAACTCTCGACAAAGAGCCATTAATAACACAAACATCAACAATAATAACAGGGACATCTTCCTTATTATTTCTGAAGACAATGGGGGCATAAGTGAGCCTATATGAGGGAACCAATGTCTAACTGGGGCAAACAGGTAAGAAGGTGCAGGCATTACTACCGCCCACAAACTTATTTCTTTACGTCTTACGAAATCTTTCACTTTTGGCGGTGAAAATGGTTTACATAGGCTACAAGGAATAGTTTCGCCCATGTGTGTCAACATTTGGGGAGAGGGGACATTCCCCCCCCCCCCCCCCCCACTTTTTCCAGAACCCAAACAAAATAGTAGGTACATGTTTGAATTCATGGGCGGCTCTAAGGAATTTTGTTTGGTGGGGCAAAATCGAGTCTGTTTTCAGGGACGTTCGGACACGTCCTCCGGGCAATATCAATAGTTCTCTCCGGATAGTACAGTAGGAGTATGGTTATTGTTATGTATTACAGTGATGCCCCATATGGTCTTCAAAAGCTCTTCTAAAACCATTTCAGGCACTCAGTCATGAGCTGTCTATCTTCAAGTTTAAAAATAATTACAGTACAACCATATCAGCCAATCGCTACTCCATAAGAGGCGGAGTAAAAGGCAGGGGAAACAGGCAAAGCGGCTTGATCCATTTGTATAAAATGAGCCCCCTCTTGATTTTCTGGATTGTTTTCTTAAAATAACGAAAATTTGCAGCATGAAGACACCTTGCCTACGTAGCAGGCTAGGCTGAACGGCATATTCCTTGTTCAGTCGATGGTTTGGGAAGCTGAGGACGCTCCACGGGGTAGAAGACACATGAAAACGAGGAAATGATAGCACTATTTTGGATTTCAATACTGTTCTGAAACAAGAACGACGGTCCATTCCCTATAGAAATAAAAAACTAGTCAGAAGTCTCACCACAGCTTGATTGACTATTTGATTTGTTCATTTTAAATCAACTGAAACGGTAAACTTTAAAATAGAGGTGGAAAACCTTTTGCTTATAACGGGCCATTTGAAAGTCAAATAAGACCGCTCGTGGGTCAACGGTGCCGTCAATTTGAACAAGGAAAGGAAAGCCTCTCCTCCTATGAGAAACACAATACGTTTCGACTACATACCCGTGCAGTCTTATGTAAACAGGCTTATGCTAATCTGAGCAAGTGCCACTGCTTTTAGTCGAGAATGATAATCAACATGGCTAATTGGTTGTGTATCTAATGACCCCCGAAAACTCTGAAGTATCTGCAAAAATCACTGGAACTTAACTACAGCATTACCGTTACACTCTGTCAATGACATGATGCGCGAGGTAATCATATTACAAATATCATAACAAGATCATTTGTTTTATACATCTTAGCTTGCACTATAATGGCAGGTCCATTTGTAATATCTGGAGTATATGTAAATAGCAAACAAGCGATTAAGAAAAAGCGCGCCCAAACATTTTCATTTTGAAGACTCTTTATTAATGTTTAATCCTCGCATTACATTGAAAAGTTATTCACTTCTTTAATTTTAAACATTCTCAGAGGGGAGAGGGAGGAGTCTAACCCTTGGGATCTACCGGGACTGTTCGAATAGTTTCCCATGAGTTTGGTTTATGTGTAAAGCGGCATGCTTTACAATGCATGCCACATTGTGCTATCTGTGAGTACGTACTGTACCAAAAGCGGCATCAAGCAACATATTTAGCCTTCGCCGGCTGACCGTGTAAATGGTAGATAAAATTATTATAATTGAATGTCGAGTTTTACTGCAAACACAACACAACACAACATAAAACGCAACTCGGTTAAAAATTCTTGCAAAACGCGACTTTTGCCCCTCCGAATTCTCATAAAAACTACTTCTACTGCATTAAATTGAACACTGCCTGGGTGTGATTTCAGAACTTTTAGCCAAGTCATATTTGATTAGACACCGATAGAGCTTAGAATTAAAAAAAATTCTCGCATTTTACATTAATCCTCATACACGCCTGGCACGTATGGCTTAGAAGACTAATAAGCGACTTCCTAATAACCAGTGGTTTAGGCTTCATGTGATTTTACCAAAAAATGTTCATTCATTCACCCCTTTTGGAAAGTGAAAATTTTTGACACGTGATTTATATGAAAATACAATGAAAAAATGTCATGCAGTAACTTGCAACTAACGTTCTCGACATTGATTTTAGCAGACATTTTTGCAAAAGAAATTTCTTAGTGCTTTACGTGCCAACTGATGATGGCTCCCGTATTAGACAGTGTGACATTTTATCAATTTTCGTCATCACAAACTAGAATCCCCTCATTGAAGGAACTGCGTACAAGCCTGAAAATATATTAAAATCACCACGACTAGAATAACATTATTTCACATGACCAGTGGTCAAATGACGCAGTAAACCAGAGGGTGAATCTTAAAATTATCACGCAATACATACTTGACAATTACGGAGAAAATTTTTAATAGTATACACCACTTTATAAATAGTATATCACATTTGTGAGATAGAAGGAATGGGTTTGTCCACATTTAGAAAACTTTCTTGTAAACCATCTCGAATTACATGGTTTTTGGAAGATTGAAGACCATGCTTTGCAAACTTTCTTTTTTTTTTCTGGGGAAGGGGAGTGCCCCCCGTGCCCCTATGGCGAGCCGCTAATGTGTTTGATTCTATAGCTTATGAAACAGCTAATTTATGTAGAGGAAGGCATGAAAATGATGAAATCAGCTTTTAAATTTAAAATTGCGGGAAATACCTAAAAATACACTTCACACCTTCTGAATACAACTTTTTGTACTTGCATTATCTTCATCAAGGTTATGCCCCACCTTTGAGAAGCTGTTGACGTTCATGGTTTCCCTCACGATAAAGCAGGTTTGATTGTTCAGTTGAGCTGCTTGTCCTAATGCTTCCACGAGAGGTGTGTCACCTTGTTCTGGTTTTTGTGATTTTCTTACTCTTTAAGCTAAGATCTTTTCCAAGACCCTTATGATTTTAAGGACAGCACCTTCCTTAAGATATGGCTCCCTTCAAAAAACTTTATTCGCCGCATCCTTTTCGTGATTTGTTGTTAATTAAAAATAATTCAGGCCCTTGGTGGGCAATTGTTTTACGACGCTAGACAACCACGGTGTGTGGGAAACGTCAATGGCTTATGAATCACAACTTCACGCTGGGTGGGTAACTGTGATAACTTAGATCAAGAATTCGATAACTATCATTCCCTGGCTCTTTCACTACTAACAGAACCGTTTGAATTGAGCGACCAAATAGAATAAACACACCTTATAAGTTTCTAAATTATTCAAAGTTATCTTTTATTTTTTAAACGAAAGGTATCCCTAAATTTGCTATAATTTCTATTGCAAAAAGAAATATGTATATTTTTTTGAACGGTTGCTTTCTTAACAAAAATATTTGAAACATCTTAACTCTCGTCCGTATCTTGTAAACACTTCCATTTCTCTGAACGAAATATATATTCTCTTCCGGTCAAAATATTCTTCATGGCATTATATACAAGAAGCAGTTCCCAACGAAATTGCCATCTCACGATCTTTACATGTGACAACAAACAATACGCACAGAGACTGTTCTGAAATCAATACAGTTTATACAAAACCTATCCAATACTGCTAAGAGGTAGAACGATACCAGAATTCCGCAGTCAAATGACCAGGAGGAGCGTTGAACCCCCCCCCCCCCCCCCGTAAATTCTCGTATCAAGTTGCTGCTAGCGGTACCTCCTGTTCCCCCATGTAACGACAAAGCTTGTCCCCGGAAAATGGTAGACTGTTAGACAAAATACCGGAGATTATCTAGAAAAGTATCCTAACGACTTCACTATGCAAAGGCATGTGTGGGATGTGGTGAAACCCTGTTACATTCCCAGGTGGTCCTGGACACTACCTGAATGCCCCATGCTAAGCTACCCTCACATCGAAGTTATCTATCTGAACATGAAACTGCACTTTTCTATTCAACTTTTTACCTCATTTATCCTCCAAGTAATAATATCACTGCCACGAAATACCCATTAACACAATATACATAGAGACATGCACCAATACAAATTTCCCCGACACCATTGCCTGCTGTCCTAAAGTAAAAGTATCGATTTCCGTTAAGCTACATTATTTCATTATTTTTCTTTCAGTAGGTGCTCGAAAAATTCTCAGAATATTGCCCGAATTTTCACAAATATATTATGTTGGGGGAGCTGCAGCCCCCCAGCCCCCGCCTCCTACGCCTATGGGAGTATGGTTATGATTATGTATTACAGCGATGCCCATGTAGTTTTCAAAAGCTCTTCAAAAACCATTTCCGGCAGTTAGTCATGAGCTGACTACTTCAAAAATAAATACAACAATATCAACCGATCGCTACCGTACTACCATAGGGGTGGAGTAAGAGGCAGGTGAAATGGGCAAAGCGGCTTGATCCATTTGTATAAATGAGCCCCACCTTTAAATATTTTATTGTTTCTTTCATTGTGTCACAATATGTTTCAGCTTTGCCAAGAAGCCATAAAATGTTGGTTTTCTGGATTGTTTTCTTAAACTAACGAAAATTTTGAGCATGAAGAAACTTGAAAACGATGAAATGATAGCACTAAGTATTTTGGATCTCAGTGCCGTTCCGAAACAAATTTTTTAAATGGAGAGAGGAATTCCCCTAACTCAGAACGACGTCTCATCCTATATACAAATAGCTAGGCCACTAGTCAGAAGTCTCATCACACTGAGCTTAGATTGACTGTTTGGTGTGTTTATTTTAAATCAATTGAAACGTTATACTTTAGCACAGAGGTGGAGAACCTTTTGCTTATAACAGGCCATTTGACAGTCATAAGACCGCGCGTAGGCCAACGGCGCTGTCAGTTTGGACAAGGGAAGGGAAACCTCTCCTTCTATGGGAAATACAATACTTTTAGACTATATGCCCGTTACAACTTTTTGTATACAGAAACTAATCTGGCCAGGTGACACCCTGGCAAAACTGCTGTTAGTCGTGGATGATAATCAACACGGCTAATGAGTAGTGTATCTAATGACCCCGATAGCTCTGAAGTGTCTGCAAAACTATGGGCATTTAACTCCAGCATTACCGTTACACTCTGTAAATGACATTATGATGCCTAAGCTAATCAGATTACAAATAAGCAACTGAGAAAACGCGCGCGAAGCGCGCCGAAAAAATGTCGTTTTGAAAGCACTTTATTAATGTTTAACCTTCGCATTGCATTGAAAAGTTATTCACTTCTGTAATTTTAAGCGCACTCAAGGAAAAGGGAGGGCCTAACCCATCTCGAATTACATGTTTTTTATTTATTTTTATTTTGAAAATTAAAGACCATGCTTTGCAAACTTTTTTTTGGGGGGGGGGGGATGTGCCCCCCGTGCCCCTATGGCGAGCAGCTAATGGTTAGAAAGTTGCCTGCTAAAAAAGACGCATGGTCAAGGAGATGCAGAAGAATTGCTAAAGGAGATTTAGATTTCAGACAAAACTTAACCCAGAGATAAACGTTCACGCTTGGTTTGAAGTTAAGAGAATCACCTTTGGCCTTCTGGATACGTTTATAGGGGGTTGAACCGTTTTAGCTCTAGAAAAACTTGTCTCATCCGAAAACTTACTCAAGACTTCCCAAGAAGCAGTCCGCTGTAAAGGTTATACTTGACCTCCTCGGGAGTAGGGATGGGGTTGCTGATGGGGATGGAACCTATGCACGGTTTTACGACTGTGCAGCTAAAAGTATTGTATTAGCTTATAGCGGAGCACCAGGTCCCTTCCAGTTCATTGGACATACTTTTTGAAATAAGACGGTCCTCTGTGCAAAATTTGTGTCAGTTAATTAATTCGGTTGGTTCACCATAGAGACCAATTCCAGCAGAAATTCTTTGGCAAAAAAACTCAAAGTTTTCCTTTGATATATATGCATGCATACTGTTTTAATATGTCTTTAGGATAAATTGTTAAACCGGGCTTTTCGAATGTGTAATTGCGACCTCAAACCCACCCCCTTCCTCCGTACATCTTTTTATATTGAAATATTTTCGGTTGCGTTTTCACATATCAACTACTCAACGAAAGGATCTTTCGGTGCATTAATGCATAACGTACCTTTAAATGAACAGTTGCCCTACACAGTTCTTCTTTCCCTAATAAGGCTATAACTACTGTTTAAACTAACCTTTTATACTACTGTATACAAGATTAATAATGGCTGTTTCATACACATCAAACCGAAAGTAAGACTGATTTGGAATACAAACTATGGGAGCCACAGGACACATTACGGTACAAGACTGTAGCCACTTCATTATGGGTACCGATGTGGCACTCAAACCAAGTTGTGCGTTGCACTTTACATAAGGGATCGGTTAGAAAGGAGACAAAATACTGTATCTCTAAAATAAAGGAGCTGAAAATAATAAGGCCTCCAAAATATATCATAAATTGATTGACATGTTTCTGGGTCACTTTTGTGTCGCTGATCTGTACTTAAACTTTCAAACATAATGATCTTTTCCTTTCAAATTACCAAATCTTGTAGCAAATGCCATAGTTGGTAAGACATGCTTTCATGTGGAATTCGTTGCCGACAAGGACTGAATTAAGATTTTTTAAGAGTAATAAATTTAAGATAAATTTAAATTTTTTAGTTATTTACTGGCAATAAACATATAAGTAATCTTCTTTACGTATTCTTACCCTGTTCAAACCGCAACCCCTTTTCTTAATGCTGGCAAATCTGAGAATCATTAAGAAACACTACCCTTTGGAAGAAGTTGTTCTATAACATTAATTGGAATGAGAATTTGCGTGACGTTTGACTACCAAAGATTAAAATTTTATGTTAAGACGACAAGCAAAGTAACTTAGCATGCAAGTTCAATGTAACAAATGGTTCTTTCCATTGTATTTTGACAACGAGTCACAAATCCTAGTTGATCTCGGTAATACCATCTTAAGATTACCATCGGAAACGAACACTTCTCAAGGAGTCGTTCGAATTTTGCCCGTGGTTTCCTAACACCGATTCTTGATCGAATTTTGCTCAGGCGACATCATCACAAGCGTTGATAACGTTATGTGACGATTCTCAACTTCTAAAGAAAATTAAGACATAATGGGTATAAATGCAATGTCCACTGTTTGGTATGTAAAAAGAAACATTAAAGGGAGAATGCAGTCTCTCAAGTATATGTTCAGATCTGTTAAATCTTCTCCTCTTATTTCGCTTACAAGTTTCTTTAATTACGTTTCTGTATAAAAACATTGAATATTGAAGGTAAACCAAGGGGTAGGTTTACATAAATTTAATAATTAGGTAACAAAAATATAGTCATATGAGTGATAGGAGCCATTCTTGAATTATGATAGGAGGGGTACACTAATTTTTAACTGGGGAACTTTATTTTGTATTTAACCAATGATTCTCAGTTTGTAAAGTTGTTTTTTCTAGTCAAAATGCCAGAAGTTTCCAGGAGAAGGATCATAGATTCAGTTTGCTTCCGGTCGTTAATTCAATGATTTCATTTACGATAATGTCCTATGAGGTTAGGTTAGGTTAGATGAGGTTTAGCGTCCCAGTTTCCAACCAATTGGTTCAAGTCGAGACGAACACCGCCTTTTTTCCAGTTGTGGCTCACTGGCTATGAGCTACAGTTATATAACACTTTGTTTGCATTACATGTAACAACTATTGTAACAAAATTACAGTGTGAACGATTTCTGAGAGTAAGAAAAGTTTTCTGTTCTGTTCTTTTAACATTTTAAATTATTCTGTAACGTGCATGAATGTTATTCAATTGAAGTGCTTTGTCATTCAGTTACAGCTAAATCACCATGGCAAATGACGAAGAATACGCCAAAGTTCTCATGGCGGCAGTTCAGCTCGTTATGGATCTTATCGGACTAAAAACATCTGTTAAAGGGTCAATCAAGGCCGTCAAAGAGGCTTCCAGGGCAATAAAATACTCGACATCATTGAAAAAAGCAATTGACAGATTTATGGAAGAACTTAGAAAAGCAGATGGCATAAGAAAACAACTAGGAGCACTTTTTGAGGTTTTTCAAGATGGGGAAGTAAACGAAGTTGTTGAAAACATCCTTTACTGCCTGTTTGAAGATATGACTTGGTCAGAATGGACCGTTGCCGCTACCAAACTAACTGTATGGTTTGCAAGTGTTTTCGCCACAGGTGGAGCTGCAGTAGCTTGTCAAGTAGCATTGACTGCAATAAATGCAGGTCAGGTTGCATACAACTTGAAAGCTCTTATTGAAGAAATAGAAAAGTTGGGGTAAACGTAGTCTTGGTAGTTTTTCAAATGAACAAACCGTATAAATGGTTACTTTATACCCCTAAAAATCATAATTTAGGGCAGGAATATTTTCTATTAAGCACTTATTACTAGAGCTCAATTGAAATATAGCTTAATTTGTCTCTCATTCTGATTTTTTTCAAAATTTATCATAATATTAAGCATATATTTGAAATTTATTAATTAATCGTTTATATTGAAATCAAAACTGCATAAATTCTTGCTTATGACCAAAGTAATATAAAAAACGAAACACCCCGTATTTGTTCAAGGGCACATTGGAAGAATAGATGGTTTCCTTGAGTTCACAAAGGACATAGAAAAACATACCTTTGTTTTATTATTAGATAATCATCATGATAATAGTAACAAAGACTATATCGACAAAGATATGAATCTAGAAGCGGTATTATAACTTTTCGCATGGTTATTTTTATAACTATAAGACACATAAAGTATTGTTCTAAACTTGTTAATTTCAAAGGCAGAGGTTCTTGAAATTTGAACACATCCTAGCTAGATAATCAGAGAGATGGTCAGAGATAAACTAGTCATGTTCGTCAATTACGCGATTGGCTCTAAATGCTAGTGATTGTTTATGCCAGTCCTACTAAATGAACTGGTTCTATACGTGGCAAAACTTAGTATTTACCTAATTAAAATAAGTTCAACAAGTTGAGCTACTGCTGTGGCGATGTCTCTGTTTGTCTGTCTGTCTGTCTGGCTGGCTGGCTGTCTGTCTGTCTGTCAGTCTGTCTGTCTGTCTGTCTGTCTGTCTGTCTGTCTGTCTCTGTCTGTCCGTCTGTCTCTGTCTGTCCCGGCCAATGGCGCTGCAAGGGTTTGATGATGGGGGGGGGGCACAGAAGATGATGTCTTAATACCACGCCAGATAGACCCAGGAAGTCTACAGTGCATGCACGATACTTACCGAGTGGACCCTTCCTTTTGTCACATAGGGCTGAAGTTCCGTTCTGGTTGAGAGGAAATATTTCTTCGTTTAAGGTGGCTATAAGAAGCAAAATGGTGCTATCTTAGGCAAAGTTTCAAACTGATCACATTTTGAAAACTTCTCATGCTTTAGTGAACCGTCCTCACTTTTGTTAGGAAAGGATATTATGTAGTGACGGGGGTCAAACTCCTCCCTCGAGAAATTTTTACTTTAGTAAGGTGTTCAGATACAAAATGGTGCTATCTTTTGACAATCTTAAATTGACTGATTACATGTTACCTAAGGGATTACCATTACCTTATGACAGGCTATTACGGCTGTGACAACTCTTAAACTAATTCGATTCTTCAGTGATGGAACCGGTCTAACCGATGCCATTCTCCTCAAATGATATTAATACAATGACAAAGACGAATATGGTAAAACACTATAGCCTAGTCTAGGGTAAGACTGCAAACATGTTCCCTCTGAACATAAGCTGATAAGCGCAAGGATTCAACTACTTTCGATTGGGTGCTGCAGCACCGTCTCTTGCCCACACATTTAATGCACTTTTCCCATAGGCTAAATGGTCTACATGGCAAATTTTCTGCCCGAATGGGGAGAGGGAATGGCTGAACCCTCAGCTCCTCGCCTCGTAGGTCCATACCCCTGAATACCAATTCAAAATGTTCCCTAAGAGAAATCTCGCCGTCCGGTTTAGAACCACAGCTTAAATTCCCTTCTTCATGAAAGAAAGGAATGTGACTACTACCCTAAGAATCAACTGACTAGATCAGCAGCTTCTCTTATGCACAGCACCGCGCAATAGTTTGCAACTCTTTTAGGTACCGCAAAACACATACTGTAGTGCTTAAAAGTCGTGTGACATGCCACTAAACATAGCTGTTTCACTTGCCAGTTAAAGAATTAAGTCCTTCAATGAAAGATCTGTTGGAATTATGTCAATATCTTTTATCGTTCTCAAAATATACGTCTTCAAAATTTGATGGTTTGTGAAGAAACTCATTGCCTATGTAAAAATAATGATTTAATATTTCTAACACCCGTATCTGATTGGGAGATTCTAAAACTCATTAACGGACACTCAACATCTTATGCTTAGTCAGAAGTTGTAGACAACATTCGCTTGAATTTAGATAAAGGTAAAAATGTTCTCGGGTTGTATTTGGACTTCAAGAAAGCTTTTGACACTGTTTACCATGTTAAACTATTGAAAAACTCCTGTCCTACGGTCTGGCCATGTCCGTTTTTCAGCAAGTAAATAGCCCCCCCCCCCCCCCGGTATTCGTGGCATGGCTTGCGATATTTTCTCTAATTGCTTATCCAACAGATAAGTTTGTGATCACAGAGACGGAGCGCAGAAGTATCCGTGATTCTATTCAGCCAGTATAGAACGAGACTTCCCACGTCAGGTTGTTCGGTAGTTGTTGTTGAGTTGAGTTGTCCCTTGGGAACGTAGCCCCTTAGGGAAGCAGAACTCCTTCGGGAGTATTATTTGGTTTTCGCCCCTGGCTCTTCGCCAGAGAGTTGAGAGGACTTTTGAAAAAAAAATTACTTATCCAACAGAAAGCAGTGTACTTTTGTTAATAATACTTATTCATTTTACAAAGTACCTAGGTTTAGTTATTTATGAGAACTTAACATGGAAGCAGCATGTGAATGATCTACGAAATTCCCTCCTAAAATATATTGGTATTTTTTATCATATAGGTGACATTCTTACAGCTGATACTGCAATTCAGATTTACTACTCTTTTATTTATTCTAGGCTTACTTATGCTTAGTCTATGGTACAGCCTGTGCTACTGTCCTTAAACCTCTCCAGACTTTTCAGAATAGAATGCTCAAACTTCTCTTGAAGAAACCAAGACGGTTTAACACTAATCAGTTGTATTTGGACTGTAACGTATTAAAAATCAGTGATATCCACACGTATTGCATGGGTGTAGTTGTATTTAAATACTGCAATGATATGCTTCCGAAAGTATTGTCCATTGTAATAAAACCAAATGTAACGCAAATCTCAATGCAGACCCGCCACAATTGCCTTTTTCTCAGTGACAAGTCATAAAAACTTTAGAAGGCTAATTAGTTCTCCAGAATTATTGTTATAGTGTTTGGCACAAACTTTCCTCTAGTTTAAGATCGAGTCCTTCCCTTCGTTCTTTTCAAAGGAATTTGAAATCTTTCCTTATAAATACTTATCACTAGCAAAGTTCTAGTTATTTCTCTTAATGCTCTTTACCCTGACAAGTTACTCTCTTTTTTTACCATCATCTTTTTGTTTATGTTTGTATGGTCACTAGTCTCCACTGTTTTTTTAGTGTCCATCATATGTACTATGTTGTATATATTTGTTAAATGATACCTTTGTTGATGATTGTTGTACATATGAGAAATGAATTGAATTGAAAAATAATGATGTGTTGCACAGTGTTAAAACTTCTCTTGTTAACTCTATATAAATTATCTCTTAATTATTGATCAGATAGATTACAGTTTGTTGAGTGATTTCAGTGTTTCCAAAGGAAAGAATTTTAACTTTTATAATAAACCCCTCAGAGAATAACAATGCACCAGCGTCCTTGAAATTAAGGTTGAAAAAACAAAGGCAAACATGAGCCATATATGGTATGTTCATCTTCCGATGTTACATATTTGCATATTTAGCTCATGTTTATTCATGATACAAGTGTGAAATAGAAATGACCAGGTTTGTAAAATGGTCAATATTGGACGGATTTTAATGGGAATTGTAGCTATTTTCTGGATATTTAATGCTTTTTACATCAAATATCCAACTATGTTATTTTCATGTCATACGACCTTTAAGGATTATAATAATTTCACTTCCTCAATATAACAAAATTGAACGGCTGTCATGATAATACAACTGAAAGCCTATGACGTTTACACATAGCCTAGCCTTACACAAAGGCGAATCTCTGGCGCTGGCCGATTGGCCTGCGCCGTAAACTATGAGATATGTAAACATGCCACAGAGCAGAGAATTATAATGCACTGTTTCCTATTTTCCTGTTTGCGCTGAAATCACTGTTACCAGGGACTTGCTAACATCTGCTGTCACGTAGCCTACTGAGCTTCATGAAGTTTATCTACCCAGCATTGCATTAATTTAAAGCTGTATACACATTGCATACCATTGCACTACGAAAAGGCGTGCTCCCATGTAGTGTACGAATTACACTTTGCACTTTACACTTAAACGTATGCATGAGACGTTGATCCCACAGAAGACAGTCGGACAAACCAATAATTAATATCCTTCAGCCTAAAATGTAACTAGTCATCAAGCAAAGCTCATAAACGAGGTGTTCTGTAGCTGCGCCTACTCGATCCCTCACTTGAGTTTTATTGACCTAGCAAATCGTGTTTCAATATTCCATTTTATTTACCAAGTCGTTTGCAACCACAGAATTCTGTGGTGCCAACTCTCTTGACGGCAGAGAGTAAGTTTAATAGATGTCGAACAGGTGTTTAGTTACTGTGATTTATTGCCTACTTTTCTTTTATCATTTATAACGTTCTGGGGGCTTGGATTTGACAAAATTTAGATCTAGGAAGGTGTAAATGTTCCATAGAATCTGATTTTTTCAATAATATTATTGACAAAGGTGTTCTTTTGAAGAAAACCCTGTGTCATAATATATCCAGTACCAGTCAACCTAGAGAAGTCCATAAAATAAAGTGACAGTGAAGGGCATATCTCCCAATTCATTGCCAGACTTTCCCAATTCATTGCCAACTGTTACGACCGTCAGTTCTGTGGCATCATCTTGGCATGTGTGCGTTTGCAGGACTGGTTGTGAGTATACCTAATTGGATGATCTACAAAAAGTGCCATTGATTTCCTATGGCCAAGGATAACGCACACATGATTAAACAGAGCCACTGAGGTATTATTTTACCGGCTCACGCTAATTCATATTGGGGCGACTGTATTTCCCTTTTTAGGTATTATTTTATTGCGATAATATTATGACTAGAGGCTTTCATAATGGCTAAACCCAAATCCTTCGACGTTTTACACAACCTTGCGAAAAAGGGGAATCCCTGAATTCGACCAATCAGCTGGCGCTACGAACTAATTAACATGCAATCACGCTAGCTGAGTGGAAGGACTTATGTCACACGGTGTTCCGTATGCAAGGCCTGTTTGCGTCGGTTTCCGGCTTGTTTTTACCGTCAGAACCCCCTAACAACCATGATCAGGCTCCGAGAGCTTTTTCGGATAAGTTTGTGTCCTTCCAGGAAGTCGATCTATTGGGGAAGCAGCACTCATTCGATTTAACGTCTGGCTTTGTACCTTGGCTCTTCGCCAGAGAGTCGAGGAGACTGAAAAAGTACATTGTTACCGGTACATACACGGAAGTTCATGAAGTTAATATTAGCTAGCATTACATTAAAACTGCATACTTTACGGAAAGGGTGTGTTCACTGTGTATGGCAGCCTTTCAGTTGATGGATATGCCGTCTTTTTCAGCCAATCTTTGATTGTTTACCTAATCTTGCCGCGAATGTCGTTTTCTAGTTGGATTAAAATGTACTATTTCATTGTTATAATACCCTGTTATTCTGATTTTTCAGTTGTTTGGTTGCATCTGGATTCAAGTATATGGTGAGAGTTCTTACAAAATCATGGCGTCATCGGGGGGAACATAGCACAGATCAGTGGCGTAGCTGGAGGGGGGGGGGGCAGGGGGAGGCCGCCCCCACAAAGCCTCCGAAGGCCTCTGTCGGAAATTTCTAGTCTCTGTCGGAAATTTTTACCACCTTAGTTAAAAAATTTTACAACGGAAATTAGTAGCTAAAATTATATTCTTATGGGTTTACTTACAACACTTCTTATGTTTTTAAGCAGAGTACACATCGAAATGGTTACTGCATACCTCCCAAGTGACCCGCATTTCTCGGGTTTGGCCCGCATTGAACACCCAAACCCGCTGACCCTCACAACCCTTTGAAAAACCCGCATTTCAATACATAAGAGAGCCACAAAACAAAACCGTGCCTTCGGAAGTATACCTCCCAACTAAACCACAAATTTAGCAAATTAAGGTACCAATCACATCTTAGTGCATCCCGCTGCTTGCCGTGCGAAGGCACTCTTGGTATGTAGACTGTAGCAACATAGCTAACCTCCTTAGCATGTATCGAAAATATTCTAATGGGAGCAATTGAGTCTAATAGCCGCGCGACGCAACTTACAAAACCAAAAACAAATGCCCGTTTCGCGGGTTAGAGGCATGGCTTGTCTCAGAAATTTCATCCCAACGAACGAACGAAACGTTTTAGCCGACTTTATCATAACCACTCAGTCCTATGCAAAATACGTAATTACCTTTGCACTATTAGGGCCGCATAAACATTTCATTCAACTTACACTCATCCTGTGGTAATTCCTTTAAAATATGTTCATATTTTTGTGAAAGAAACTAATTCAAGAAAAATTCCCATTTTGGAAAGTTTGTGATGCCATTTCGGTGTGAATTTAATACAGGCCCGCTACCCTTGGTATATCACTTACCAGCAGCACGGTGTCGTTTACGCCGAACGTGCTACGTGCTACGTGATTCCTGAACTGCGCTGCATCAGAAATTAAGGGGAACAATAAACAACCTATGATCGCTATCATTTGGAGAGGTTTAAATTTTGCGAGCTTGTGAGTATCAGTGCAGATATTTTTGGCTGCAAATTAATGAAATTACGTTGAATGATTTGCCATAAAAGTGCTACCATTTTGCGTGTAGACACCTATAAAATTCCAAAATTTTCCAAAAGGGGAAGGGGACCCCTTCCCTTATACCCCCCCAGGCCGCCCGTGCACCAACGGACAGGTCAGAGGTGGACCCGCATCTAGCTTTTTGAAGCTTGGGAGCTATGTCACTGACAAGGCCTGGAAGCGTCATTAAAGGCAATCTCGGAGAGATTTTAAAGGTGATCAGTCGTCTTGAAATATTCTTTGCAACATCAGTCTTTTCCTGACATGTTTCTGTAGTCATCATTGTTCAACGGATACACCGGAGAAAACTATGATGACATCGGTATAGCTGGTAGGTATACAGCTATATGCCGTCTCTTCTTGCTTACCAATTAGCTGTACCATTGCTTGCACGGTGTGGTGACGACTACAGAAACATATCAAGAAAAGGCTGACGTCACAAAAATATTTTAAGACGACCGATCACCTTTAATCTATTTTTTCCGCGCGCTACACGCCAGATGATGGTGGCGCTACGCTTCAAGATAGTAATCTGTCGGAAATTTTTTACTTTTGTCTTCCCCCCCCCCCCCCCCCCCCCCACAAAAAATATCTAGCTAGACCACTGGCACAGATAGAGGTCAGTACAACATCAATCATTTTTGTAAACATTGTTGTGTATTATTTTAATGTCACCGGCACGTACGGGATATAATCAGCATCAATGAAGCGTATTTTAGTCGATCGTGTGTCTATGTGAAAGACCTAATGCAATCCTTTTAAATAGTTAAGAATATATTTAATAATTTTGGTCGAACTTTAATCCCTCCATTCCCTAGCTTTACTGTTTACATTTAGCATGGCGGCCACAGAGATAGCGGGTTTAAGGACTTGGGGAAAGGCATTTTTTCGAAATAAGTTTAAGTTGCTTAATTGGTTTAGCAGATGTGCAACAGAATCAGGAAAAATTTATAAGCTTTAAAGACATAAACGCATCATCTAAGAAGTTCAAGTCCTCCCAACAAGGTTACTTCTAGCCCCGGCCACAATTGTCTTTAGCTATCTCCTTACGCAGACAGATACGTACTTTTTTTTTTGCTTAGAGACAGAATTGCATTATCTCAAGTATGACTTTTACAAAGGTTAAGCAAAAGTCTCAGTTGGTGACTACTCTTTGATTGACATCAGAGTTGCAAAATTCAAAAGATGCAGAGCAGCTCATATTACACAGCATGTACAGAGTCTTAACTACATATTAGGGCCTTGTATACTCACCAGGATGTGAGCCTAGGCAATGAACTATGTTTGTTTGTGTCTGCACAAGGAGAAGCTAAAGACAGTTACAGGCGGGACTAGAACTAGCTTAGTTGGGAGACTTGGAACTGTCTGGGATGAGACCGCCTCCATCAGGATAGTGTTCAGAAGCAATGTTCAGTTCCTACAATTTGTTCTGGCCAAATGGGGGTGGAGGGCTGCATCTTCAAGCTCTTATGTCATTTCTCAGGAAAAGTGATCATGGGGAACGAGACTGGTTATAAATTTGGTCATCACAAGCATGATGGGAGTAACATGTGTGTAAACAGAGGTGGACAGGTGTTCATCTTAATATTAAGGAAGAATTTATGTGGTCACAAAATACCACCTCATTTGAACTCTCAGGAACATACATGTGAAGAACAAGGAATTGTCATCAGGAACATGGTAAGTGGAAAGTAAGTATGTGATTGTGGTGGGCTAACCAAGTATTCATTTTCATTTTTTAGAAATCTTTCACCAAGGTGTATATTAAATGGCAATCAACAGTCATCCAAAAATTGCTTTGAATAGCAGCATACCATTGCAAATCTCCTCTTAGTTGCCTTAAAGGTGTCTCTGAAAATGTTTCTGAACATAACTGTTACAAACAAAAGGGAAAAAAGGAGTTATTCTCAATGAATTAAACAATTCAGTAATAAAAATATTGTCACATGATGAAAAAGGCTGTTCATGAATAAGGAGATGGGGTTATACTAACTCTGATTACCGTTACTGCATTTTCTCGTTAAAGGGAAATTCTCGTCAACCCAGACAGTTCCAGATCTCCCAACTAAGCAACTTGTAGCTCCTCTCATTACTGTGTAAATCTCCTCCTTGTGCTGACACAAATTTTTTATTGCTTCAGACCATGTCCTGGTGAGTATACAAGGTTACAATGTGTAATCTAAATACTCTCTCTGCATTGCATGGAATGTGAGTTACTGTGCATCATTTGAATTTTCAAACTTTGATGTCAATTAAAGAGCAGGAACTACCTGAGAATTTTGATACCCCACACCAAAAATATACTTGGGGGTTATGGCTGCTTATCCTTAAGATTAGGGTGCTTGATTTTCTTTCAAGTTATTACAAGCAAGTGGTCATTATAGTGTGACTTATTTGTGGATAGGCCACTTTATGTTTATAACTGTCCTTTTCAGCAGGAAGCTAGCTGAGAAAAGTTACATTAAAATGGGAAGGCTAGTCAGCATCTGTATAACAGTAAATGCACAGATTCTCTAAAATGATTCCATGCTTTCATATTCAGGTAACTAGACAGTTGTAGGGTGTTCCTTGCCAGATAAAAATTTAAATTACATTCATCATGGAATATAACCATATGTCTCCATTTCAAAGTTTACAACAAAGTTGAAAAATGAGGACCTCCAGCACTTCAATGCAATTGTTGTGTCGGGACAAAACAATGAAAGCTGCCTTCACCACTCATCCTTACAAAAAGTTCATTATTTTATACTTGGCTTAAAATTAACACAGTGCACATACCTGTAAGCATTTAACAATTGACAGAGGTAAGCATGATAGCATGTGCACAGCCCAGTGTATGAAAACTAAGATGAGCATGTTTTCTTAAGTTTATATCTTAGGGAGAGGAGTGTTGGGAGCCTGAACTTGTGGGTAATTCATTTTAAATGTAGGGAATAAGTACCAAAGTCATCAAAACCCCTTCTTACTGCCTTTAGCTGGCTCTCTGAGCTGGACTGATAGGAAGGTAGAAGACTCACTAAAGGAGTACTCTCAATCAACCTACAGTGTGGAGAATCCTAAGTGTTTCGTCTTAAATTTCAAGAATGTTCAGTTATGTTTACTGTTACTTAAGTTTCTGGTTAAGTTCAGTCACACTCAGATGTTCTAGTAGTACTAGACTATCACTGAAAGCAAATTGAATGACACTCATCAACTGCAATAATACAGCACTTGAGACTGTAGCCTGCCTATGTGGGGTACATTACAGTGACAAGTGAAATTAATATGGGGGCTTGCAAAGGCTGAAAAAGTTAATTGTGGGTTGTTTCATCTTACATCTTGTGTCATGCTGTAAAGGTTGTGAAATTATGTCTACAACTTTTCCTGACAAAACTGAAGTACCATGATACCAGGCTGTCCTGTAAGTTTCCTTAAGGTAGCATCACTCAATTTTGAATGTAAAGATGATCAAATCTGATCACACAAATAAAAATCTGTTAAAATATGTAAGCATCAAAACTGAACAATTCGTTAGGCAAAACATTCTCAAAGATCACGGTAAGCCAGAAACTAGTTAGAAAAAGCTACTATAGTAACTTCAGAAATTAGTTCAGAAGTGCCAAGCTGCCTGCCATAACATGTTGTCTTGTATGTGTGGTAGAATTACATAGTAGCCCCACCCAAGACCTCACCCCTCAATGTGTGAGTTAAACAGCTATGATCTGCCAGTGATACAATGTTCAATTTCCAGCTTCTGAACATAACTATCGAAAAGGCATGATTGTCCTTTAATATAATTGCAAATTTGAATGTAAATTTGGGTTGTTCGTTTTCTCAGTAAAAAAAAATTCGCGAAACTGGGTACCAGATAGTGATACAAGAAAGTGAGATCTAACAACAGTCAACGTCACTTTCCTGACTATGGGAATAAAAGGCAGTAACTTCCATGGTCAGAATACACAGTGTTAGGCTATTAAGTATTAACACAGTGTCTGTGTGACTGGGCCAAACTAATAATAGGACGAAGCGCGTTGCGAGTTTTTGAACTCTGAAAGAAAAGTATTGAAAACCTATAATTTATGTAGAATGATTTGCGAACGTTTCTTTGGCCAGTAGCACATTGCATATGAATGTCTTCTTTGGTGAAAGGCAAAATTACTCGGGATCGGAATGGACTATTGATACCCTGAATCAGCTGTTGTCTCGATCACCCGGCCGTTCGCTAACTTTGACGTACCTACTGACGTAATACAAAGTTGTGAATAAACACAAAGTAATTTACATACAGTCACGCCCCCGCTCTGCCGTAATAAAGACGACTCTAGTCTTAGAGCTGAAGAGTAGATTTAGAGGCGCACTGGCACATATGCTTCACAGCCAGGTATGTGGTGGACGGAAATGAACTAGAGTCTTGAACCTTGAACAAGACTAGATATACATATGCATAAAAGCTACGAGGCAGCCGCATGACGTCAGCACGACTGTCCAATGGTATGCAGTACTCAGCGAGTGACCAGAAAGTCTACAGTAAGCATTGGCCTGACACCGTTCACTTGCTCTTAGCCAACCGGACTTAACAGACGCTGGATGTTAGTTCTCAGACGTCATCGATTGCAGCCTCAAGTCCTAAACTACGGTTACTCAGAATTACTGGCCCAAGTCTCGGAGATAATTACAGGAAATTACAAGTTCCACCGACATTGTCAGTCTTGTCATACCCGGGCAGCACAGGCGCGGATCCAGAAATTTCGGAAAAGAGTATATTCTCCTAGATTAACATTATGCTAATTTTCGCGTATTTGTTATTGTTGATGTGGCAAAAAGGGGGGGGGGGTGAGCCCGTGGAAGCCCCCTCCCCCTTGAATCCGCGCCTTCAGCATTAGCCGCTCGACCATTAATTTAATCGAGACTGCAGTGTTGTGTGTAGCTGTAAGACCGTTCCACAACAAGCTCAAGGAACGAGGGCCTGCGATGCCATTTTGTTGCGATGGTATGAATGGACCCCTACTAAAATAGAGGTGAGACCATTACTATTGCACATCTCTAAATATGTAGGCAGGCAGGTAGGCAGGTAGGTAGGTAGGTAGGTTGGTAGGTAGGCAGGTTGGTAGGTAGGCAGGTTGGTAGGTTGGTAGGTAGGTATGTGATGGATCTATTAAGCCTATCACAAATGTTTCTCAAACTATCAGAATTTTCGCAAATCCTTTGTGCTTCAAACCCATACCGGAATGTAGTGCTCCTCTGTTTCACAGCCACTAGGGTAATTTGCTTAGCTGTGTGAATTAGCCACTTGATTGGGGCAAAATTCCGTTGTTCTTCAACAAGCGTTCTTAGAAAAAATCGGGGTAGGCCTTTTCAAATTTGAGAAGAAAGTTTCATGAGAAAATCTCTCCCCTTGAAGACCGGCGCCACGAACTGGCCGACCACGGCATGAGATGGCCGATTTTTTGACGTCATTTAACCACAAGCGATTGTTTGCTTAGTCCGAGCAAATATTTACCTAGCATGAGAGCCAGGATCTGACCATCGTTCTGTAGCAGTTTTCATGCTAAAAACTATCGATAATTCCACCAAACCTGGACCGATTTTTCTGTTTTAAAGTTTGTTTTAACGGCAATTTATCCATGAAGTTCAGTTCCAGCGAATAATTTTGTAAACTGCGCAAATTACTTCATTATGCTTCAAGTGGCTTGATGTCCACTGCAAGTGAGTTAACCGCAAAAATGTGACATCTGGAGAATATGATCCTTGAAGCAGATGCAGACAATTTTGTCCTTCCTTCAAGGGAACAAATTCTCTAATGTTGTTATCTTTCCATGTAATTTTTACCACATTTAGAAGTGTTCCACAGTAGGCACTTTTTATGAAAAGGAGAAAAATCTGGGTGAAATTAAATGGAGGTTTTAAGAAAATGGCATATTTACCCAGGGAGGTGTAAGGAACTCTCTGATTTACCATGCAACTCAACATTCACACTTCCATAACTTTCGTTTTCCGGGTCAGAATTTTACGGGAAAGTTGATCTAGAAAGATAATCTTGTAAACTTTGGTTTGGTATAGCTTTTGTTACGATTTACAGAGCGGAACAGTAGGCATTTTTGATAAATAAAAAATTTCAACTCTTCACCTTTTTCATTTTCTCTGTTTTAAAATGACGTCACGCTGCTCTGATTCCCGCGTTTTGCGAAACGGTGAGCCATGCAATACGAGAGAGGAATTTTGGTTACACTCTGCTTCGTGTGGATGAGATATGATTCTAAGTCTTATACGAATCCAGCAAGGGGAGTTTACTGAACAAAACAGAAATTGGGAGGAATTTGGTAGTGCTATAAGGTATAAAATTTACAAAACAACGGGCCGTGTTCGTTATCGCCCAGGGAAACATTGCATTACTGTAATACGTTAGGAAAGGGGAAAATTCTGAGCATCGCGTTGACGGAAAGCTTTCTTTATGGTCAGGTAATAAAAGTAAACTCTAGGTAATACCTTGGTATATTTAGAAGCTTATTTTTCTCCCCAAAGTCTGTTTTTTTCATGCACAGAAAGTGTGGCCACACTTTTTTAATGTATGCTTAAAATCGACCAGTTCGCAACAATCTGCGTCACTCACAGAGCTTACGTTCAGAGAGTAAAGGTCATCACTAACAGCAATTAGATGGTCGAAGAGCTTGAGCATTGGAAGAGAGAGGAGCGTTTTGAGCCTGCATATTCCTTTTGTACCACAATATTGTTCTTATTACTAATATCTTCCGTCAGCAACTCCCGAGGAAGCACCGCAGCAAAAGGTGAAAGCTTTTTACGAAATACAAAGAAAATAACTGGCTTTTTAAGTGACATGTAGATGTTTTGGGCATTTGAAAGTGTCTCGATGCAGGTTTGAATGCAGGTTT
Source organism: Holothuria leucospilota (assembly GCA_029531755.1). Lineage (NCBI taxonomy): Eukaryota > Metazoa > Echinodermata > Holothuroidea > Aspidochirotida > Holothuriidae > Holothuria > Holothuria leucospilota. The sequence goes on along the minus strand of CM055961.1, from coordinate 76,976,100 downwards.
TGTCATGAAAATCTTATTTAATGGAAAATTTCCTCACGCTTTGCGCGCATTCGTAACTGTTTGCATTCCATCTAATGACCATTATTGGAACTATTCTGATCACAAAACTTTCCGAAAAACAAAGGTACATCTCCAAACATCTGTAGGGGCCTGGCATCAATATGGGATCTTTGAATCTTATTTGTAGCATGATGTTGAAGGTCGCAAGTACGTATTTGCCGTTATACATTTTTCGAGAAAATTTACAGAGCGCTTTGCTAGCAGACATTGTCGGTATAGATGGTGAATGTTAATACACTTACGACGAAAAAACATTCTGAAACGCGCTTGTCAGTCCTTCACCATCTTTGCTATAAAAATCAGGGAGGTCTAACATCACCTTCCTGCACCTGTACTCTCCTTCCCGCCCGTTCCCCATTCTGGAAGATGTTTGTTTGGATTTTCGTTCAATAAAAGTAAAAAATACGATAGATGTAAAGTGCCTGGCGTAATACTCTGTATTATCATTTGGATGTCAGGTAATAAGCATGGGCGTAAATCCCGGGGGATGGGGGATATACCCCCCAACATTTGACTAGGGGGGATGACCCATGTAATCATCCCCCCCCCAATGTTTCAGTCTACGTGCATGATGGAAAGTATATTTTATTCTTCATTTTCGTAAAAATTTTTTAGTTGCGGTGCCTGCCACGCAGGCACCCGCAACTTATGTGGCCGACACAAAATTGCGACTTTGGACTTTGGTTCGTAACTCCTCCTATTCGGCTGGTTGTATCGAAATACGACGTAGTCCAAGTTGTAGGGGTGGTTGGATTCTTTTATATAAGGTACTTTCAGGGACCTTGTGACCTTTTTAAGGGGGTGTAATTGGGATTTTTCTTCCTGTAAATGCGTGGGCGGTGTCTATTTTTAGACAATTTTCTACAACACACGAGACAGCTTATTTGAGCATGGTTGGTCAGGTTACTTTTTTGAACAGCGCCATCGAATTGAGTTGACACAGTGTAGATAAACAGATAAAGTGTTATGATTGTTTCTGCACTTCTGAGTGTTCTGCAAAGGGAGTTATCGTAGTTAAAATATTAGATACACGATAGCGGTTGTTTGTGGTTATTTTAATTCGTTTGGCATTGTTAGAGGTTTTTGTTATTGCTACTAGTTTTGAAATTATTTGGAAGTTTGTGAAAATTTTATAATGCCTAAAAGTAGACGTATCAAGAGTTACGAATGGAGGAGGTGATGTCGGCAAAGAAACCTTTCCCCTTGAAGAACGACGGACCGAACTGGCCGACCACGGCACAAAATGGCCGATTTTTGGACGTCATTTAACCACAAACGATTGTTTGCTTAGTCGGAGCAAATATTTACTCTGCACGAGAGCCAGGAACTGACCATTGTTCTGTTACAGTTTTCATGCTAACAATTATCTATAATTCCACCAAACCTGGACCAATTTTTCTGGTTTAAAATTTGTTTTGACGTCAATTTATCCATGACGTTCAGTTCCAGCGTATTATTTTGTATAACTGAGAAAATTACTTCATTATGCTTCAAGCCACATGATGTCCACTGCAAGTGAGTTGACAGCAAAAATGTGACATCTGGAGATGAAATCCTTGAAGCAGATGAAGGCAATTTTGTCCTTCCTTCAAGGGAACGAATTTTCTAAAGAGAAAGAAATTCTGGACAGCTGAATGGTAAATTGGTTGAAGAGAAAATGTTGCTGATGAAGACGACAGAAATGAACACGATCCGAGTGGAAGTGGTGGGCATGACGATCAACAATGCAGATGTTATTCTGAAGTTTCAACAGGTACATTTCTTTCTTTTTTTTTTTTTTGTTATTGATAATTGAAGTTGGAGGGAAAAGTAGTTAGGAAAACTAATGTCGATAAATTTGGATATGGCTTTTGTGGAAAATTGCGAATTGGATTTGCCGAATATGGATATTGCAAAGTGCGTTTCGGAGTGAGAGTAGGCCGCTTCGTGTAAACAAAGACTAAGGGAAGATGGTAACTTTTTTAGGTGTTTGGCAGTATTGATTAAAGGTGTAGAAGATAATTATTTGTATTTAAGACAGGCTATTGTAACATCAATATGTGTAAACGATTTGCCTGTGTTATTTGTGAGTGTGGAAGAATATATTGCATCTACCGAAATGGATAAGGATGGTGCATGCATGGTCTACGGAAGTTGAGATATTTACAACTAGCCACGAAGCAACGAGGGGCACGTGCTCCCCCCCCCCCCCCCCCCTCCAATTTTTCAATAAAAGGTCTCGCAGCAAAAGAGGAAAATTTTATTACGAGGCCAGCATGTTTGGAATACAAATATAAGAAGAAAAGAATGAAAAGTCACCTACAATTTTGCATCTAGAGACCTCGAATTAGGCAAAAATTTTCAAAGGTTAGGGGACACCCCTCCCCTTAGACCCCTCTCCCAGGCCGGTGAAACGGCAACATCGATGTGCTCCCCACACACAAACCCATAGGTTATTCTGGCTAAGGGCCTGTTTACATGCTGCAAGACTTTTTTGAAAGTGACATATACACTTTTACAGCCTACAGGATATGTGGTGATGAATGAAGTGGTTGCGTTATCCAGATGCAGAGTGGTACTTTGAGTAGTATAGTTAGCCCTGGAAATCGTGCCATTTATTTAGTTCATACAAGCCGAGTACTTGAAATAGAAGATAGGCCTAATCAGTGTTATCGAGACTGCAATATTACAAATAAACAAAGGGATAGTGTACATAGTGTAGACAAGGCATGTGAATCTGGAAGAAAAGTAACATGTCAATGAATGTCAGGGGCGGATCCAGGATTTCTGAAAAGGGGGGGGGCGAGGTTGTTCGACCTGTGATTGACGGCACTCTACCATCTGAGCGGAGCGCCACCACCGGTTGGCGCGGAGCGTACAAGAAAATTTTTGACAAAATAGACCTCCCAGATCGCCGGTAACAGCACTTCCCATGTCTTATTTTTGCATTTTCTGCTTCATATAATTTCAGTCTCAACTCTCAAAACATTAATTTTTTCCACAAGTTATTAACAGAAGACACATATCATAGGCACAGTACCTTACTAAAATGCATGCTGTTCAAGGCGTCTAATCAGATCTTTAGTAGTCATGTTCTAATTTGGTGAATATTGAGGGACTTTCTTGAGAAATTTGTGACCCATATCTTAGTTCGACTTGATGCCAGGACCCAGGTACTTTGCATTGACATGTGGGCATAAATGTACGTTTTATCACGTGCATGTTTCCCGCTGCCTAATTTCTTGTTTTGCGTGGACTCAGTGAGTAAGTGAAAATGACCCAAAATGCACGAGACTTGGCAGCCCTGTCATTGTTTTGGGCGTCCAGGCAGTGTAAACATGGTATTATTGCAGGCCTTACATAGTATCAAATCTGAATGACCGAATTGTAATGATTCGACCACTATATTTTTAAATAAAATTTTGTTGGTGACGTGCACTGTAGGCCAATCTTCACGTCTTTCAGAGAAAAATCAAGGGGTTAATTAACTGGCAGAACAGCATTTGGCCGTTTAGTTTGTCATTGAGTATGGTTATACTTGCTGATTGCTGATTTTTACTTAATTCATAATTCCTCATTTTTCTCCATACGAATTTATTTATGGAGGTACGTCCCCCTCACTGAAAATTTTAGGGAGGGACGTGTTCCCCCCCCCCCCGTTCCCCCGCTTCCGCCGCCTATGCGTAGCATACCAGAAAATTTGGGTAAAAGCACATCCCAGATAGCCGGGAAAGACACTTTTAAGGCCTTTGTAATTCGCATGATTTTCCATTTTAATTCTCTTTGCAGTGGCGTAGCTAGGATTTTTCGTTTGGGGGCGGGGCTCCCGTTTACTATCTTAGCGGAGCGCCACCTTGAGTTGGCGCAGATTGTACCAAGTAAATTTGAGATTTTAATACATCCCACATGGCCGGAAATGGCACTTGCCAGGCTTGATAGCAGCCATCAAGAAGCGTAATTTTTGTGAACAAAATGTAAAGTTTGACTTTATATTATTACACATTTCTGTGAGGACGGATTAGCTCAGCTGGTGGGACTTTTGGTCCAAGGTTTGCAAGTTTAAATCCGTTTTACTCAGTGGCGTACCCAGAATTTATCTCACGGGGGGGGGGGGGGCATGCAGTATGTTGTGTGATCGCCGGCCGGGGGGTGTAAGGGGAGGGGTGTCCTCCTCCCCTTTGAAAATTTTTGAAAAATTAGGTGTCCTTACATGCAATCTGATGCCACATATGCTACCTTTTGAAGTAAAATTTGTGTCAAAAAATGTACGTATTTTTAGGAACTACAAAAAAAAAAAAAAATCGGCATCAGTGAGGGGGGCATGGCCCAATGGCCTACCCCAGTGTACGCCACTGCGTTTACTATCTAAGCGGAGCGCCACCATAGATTGGTGCGGAGCTTGTCAAGAAAATTTTCGGTTTTAATACATCCCAGATGGCCGGAAATGGCACTTGCCAGGCTTGATAGCAGCCCATCCCAACTGATGAGCACTGTCTCGTAAGGTATTTTTCGATTGGCTGATGGTATTGTATCGGTATTGCATCGTATTGATTGTATCCAATCATGTGTAGTAAGATAGCATGCGTGTGAACGTCCCAATCGACGTTCAAACTGATCTGCTGTACGCTATGACTCCCATTCTTCGAGGTTGCTAATTGCAGCTTCATTCTCTGTCACTTCACTCTCTGTCCTTCTCTCTGTCTCTTCTCCTTTCCGTTTTTTTTCCTCTTTTTTCCCTTTCATTTTTTCATTTCAAAAAGGGGGGGGGGCGGGGCCGGTTCGGCCACCCTTGATCCGCCCCTGCTCCCCTCCCTTAAACCCTCCCCCACAACGGAGTTCAATGGCTGAGGTCATACTTCACATCATATCCACCACGCTCTCAAAATGACTTTGTCGCACTTAGTAACAACTACTTTTTGTTTTCCTTTTAAAGCAGAAATCCCTCAAATATTGCACCATTTGCTATCTATAGGTCCTTCTCAAAATAAAAATAATCGTCAAGGGAGAGAGAGAGTTCTCCTTCCCCAGGCCACAGATCAATAATGCCCACTTTTTGCCCCCCCCCCCCAGCAAAAAAGTGTATATGCGGCCTTGTGTATTATCATTTTTCACGGGTTGATTTTTTCCCATTATTTGAGAAAAGGCAGACATGGGATTCGAATTTCAAGGCTGGGTAGTTACCGTAAATATGCAGCACTATAATTCTGTCTCGAAACAAGTGAATTCTACCTGGGAACAAAATTGCGATCGAACCATAGGCTGGAGGATTTTTGTGAAATTATAATAATTTTATGTCACCTGAGAAAGTTTGTTTTTAAGCATACATCATATTAATTGTGGACCTTAGGGGAAAAAATCAAAGTGTAGGCGTTTGTGGGGCCATGGCTAAATTTATGTGACTTCATTAATTTTATCTAGGCTACCATGCTTCATGTGAGAAATATTTATTGTGGGTTTCGGTTACATAATTACACAAGGGTGCAGCTAGTACAGAATCGTTTGTGCTGGTATTAAATAGGACGAATTAAACTACTCTATGTCTGTTGAGTGCATTTTGAATCAATTGTTTGAGCACTTTGTTGGGATTAAATTAAGCACAGACATAGCCTTTGACACACCGTCGGATTAGTGTCATTGTTTTCTCGCATTCTCCTCAGTTCTTATTTGCCACAATGAAAGTAACTTTTCGACAAAGCTTAGTGGCATACTACAGCCTACGATATACGATGATTAGGGTAGTACGCAGTATTAACTTGATGGGGTTGAAATGAAAGGTGCCAAAGAATGATGTCAAACTTGGCCTTATTAGTTTAGTTACGATAATGAAATTGTTTTACCAGTCCATAATGCAAAGTGTCCTGACATTCAGCATTATCTGCTTCTTTGGTAGTATGCCGAAGAAGCACCGAGATGAGCTAGAACGTGTTCGTAAGTCAGCTGAATGCTGTATTTGTTCAAGCTCAAGCCTTCCATCACTCTCACAACTGACTACATCCGACTTACAGCCGGAAGGTCTGGGGTTCGACTCCTGGGCGGGTCATACCGAAGACTTTAAAAAATGGAACCTACTGCCATTGTGCTTGGTGCTCAGCATAAGCAATGGAGTAGGGAAAACAAGCCAGTGAGCCACAACTGGAAAAAAAGGCCGTGGCCGGCCCGACTTATTAAACTAATTGGTTAGAAACTGAGCCGTAAAACCTCATCTAACTCTAACACTCCATCACTCTCACTCATCTGCCTAATCAGGAAACTAGATAGATAAGAAAAGACAACACACAACCCTTTCACAGTTTAGTCTCTTTTAACAAATCCGGTATTAGATTACAGGTGCCTCTTACCAAAACATCAAGGTTTTGGAATTCTTTCCTTTCCGAGGTATTACATCTATTCAATTCTTGTGTGAAGCGATCTGTCCACAGTGTAAATCTTTGATCTTTCTAATTTCGCTTTTATTTTATTTTACATTTATTTCTATTTGCCACTGTTAGTTGTGAATCTCTGCTTTTATGCTTTTTACTGTTTTGTATCTTATTTGTGTACCGTATATCTTTCCTTTATGTTTTTTACTGTTTTTATCTTATTTGTGTTTCTTTGTTTTTATGTTTTTACTGTTTTGTATCTTATATGTACACTGTCGACGGAATATCATGTTTTACTGAAATGGATAATAAACAGTTATCTACCTAATTATTGATAAGGACTTGAGTGTTACATCAGAAAAAGACAATTGTCACTATAGTTATAATTCTCCCTCACTTGCAGGCAAGGTTGGCAAACATTTGACATCCGCAACGTTCCCGGCGCATATTTGGAGTAAAATTCATCAACTGTCAGGGTGGCTGGTCCAAATCGTTAATGATTCCCAGCACAAAATGAACAAAAAATTACTGCTTTTGGATGATTTCGTCCAAAATCTTCCAAAATCGTCCTGCCATTAAAAATTGTCAAAGACAGTTATGCATTGCAGTATTGCTGCCTGGGCAAATTCCATTGTAGAAAAGAAATCATAATAACCTTCAAGGTTTCTTCGTATTATAAAGAAAAAAAAAAACTAAATTCGTCCCCTCAGCGGTAGGAGGCAATGACTGAGGTAATAAATCCCCATTTTAAGGTAAAACAGTCGACCGATTGCGCAATGACACATTCCTTTTCTTAATCTTGAAAAATCCTCCAAAAGCAGCGATTTTTCCCACCAAAATCGTCCAAAAGGCGTAGGACGAAATTGGAAGACAAAAGAGGCGTCCACAGTCTTCCAACAATCTTTCAACAATCTTTCCATTTTCACTGGGTTAACATACTTTAGCCACTTACCGTATTGTGTGATAAATAAAAGAACACCTACGGGACTGGGGATTAAATTCCCGATCTTTACCGAAAATTGTAAACCACTCACAGTTTTCTCTGTAAAGGGGACTGTAGACTTCAAAAAAAAAAAAAAAAAAATTAAGAAATGGGAAGCTTTAAAAGCCATACAGCACACCAGTATTCCGCATGATATGCGGCAACTGACGGGTTATTCGTCAAAGTCCAGGCTGGCAAAGCTCTCTGTCAATGTAGGGTTAATTATGCAAAGAAAACCTCTAGCAGAGCACTCCTGGTAATCAATATGTCAGCGACCACCTTACAGGCTGCAGTGGTCTGCTGGACCTCCAAAAGCAGTTACAAAGATTCCTCCAGCATACTACAGTGCAGCACGTTGTGTCATCTATTCACTACCATGCATACAGCGTTGTAGTCTAAATTCACTAAACCAAACCACCATGGAGTTAGGAGAATATGTACTGCTGGAGTGCTGATAAAGTTCATTGTTATCATATGTGGTATGGTTTTTTATGCCTACATGTGTGACATACTGAAAACCTGTGTGAGGTCATTTTCTGGATTTTTAATGTTTTCTACATCAAATATCCAACTATGTAATTTTCATGCCACCAGACCTTTAAGAGAATATACTACAATAGATGTACTACAAGTGTCGTAATATAGTATAAAAGGTAACTTTAAGCATAGGCGTAGGAAGATGTTTGAGACGGGGGGGGGGGGGTTAACTTTTTTCTGACCGCTGTCCTGGAGAGTAGTGTAAGGGAAGGGGTCTCCCCCCTTTGGGAATGTTTTGAATATTTAGGATCCTTAGATGCAATTTGGTGCAACTTTTTGTGTGAACTTTAAGGAAAACTGCTGCACATTTTCCTCTTTGTACAGAGAAAACAAATAAGGAGTTTTCTTCCTTAAATTGAGGAGGTGGAAGCATACTCCCCCCCCCCCCCATACATCTTTGACTGCACCCCGCGCTTTCTACGCCTATGTTTTAAACACCTTGATATTATTTATGAAAGGACAGTGAGACTTAATCAACATATTCATGTTATTTGTTTTTGCAAAGATTTTACACGGTATTAGAAATAAAAATCATTTGTGGCGTTAATACTTAGCACATACCTAATTGATATTCTATTGCTGTGTTTTGGTTTGGGTCAAATGGCATTTGTGTTTACAAGAGGCAGATGACTAAAAACCTTGTTTATATCTTATCGTAAGGTGGAAAGCATGGTTACTCTTCATGGTGAGGTGGTAGTTGCATAATGGTGTGCAGTGTGATGAAATCATCAACGCCTCAATGCATTTTTGCATTCTTATATCTTTTAAATGTGAAAAAAGCAAATAAGTGAGATGAATTTATACACAGAGACATACGGTAACTGTTCACCTTCACCATGAACGTTTGAGAAAAATTATAACATCTGCTTCATATTCTTTTCTTTTTAACAGCATTTTATTAATTAAGAAGATGCCTCCAGCATGGAAGTGAAGGTTACAGACTTTTCAAATATGTCACATGAAATACATTTTACGGAAGCCTTGATACTGGTTTCCACGAGGCAAAATTCTGAATCTGTTCTAGAGAGCCTGTCGTGCAGTTTGAGGGTTCACAAACTTGGCCACCTATGAGCATGTACCAACTGACTCTACAAAGGATGCGAAATCTACTATGTGGCAACAGGTTATCACGTTTCGTGACATTGTCAATGGTTTGAAATATTTCATGAAAGTGAAGAAGTTGGAAGCTACCTTGAAACATTTTGCTTTGTGTAAATGACACACAAAATGCAACTTCTTATCACCTGATAGAGAGAAAAGGCACTCATAATTCTGGCTCTTTACTGGACCTATAAAAAGTCCGGTTGTGAGAGAGAAAGTCTGAAAAGTCAGAAAATGCTGGTGAAAGTAACCAGGATTGTGTAAGTGACATGTAAACACGGAGCTTGGTGAAATTTTACCAGTTTCTGGTGAAATTTCACCAGGTGATTTTTAGAGTGTAGCTTGCAACATGTAGCTGATTCAGTGAACTCAAACCAGGGAGTTGCTATTTGACTCCCTGCTCAAACTCGAAAATAGTGAAGCAGCGATTTCATGGATTGAAATAGTTGGAAAATGACTGAGATTGCACCTCGGATCATCCGGCCACCAGCTTTTTCCAGATAACTTAAGTGAACCAATGGACCCCTCGCTTCTGGGATTTTGCTATTTACCTTTGACTGAAAAATTGATCATGGTCATGTCCCCCTTTGAGAAGCTATTGACACTATTGCCTTTTTAGACCCCTCCATAAGAACAGTGGTATAAAATATTCAGGCCTCCTTGCTGACAATAGCTTCTTACGCATATGGAGAGGAATTACTTAAAATTAGAATAAACTTAAGCAATGACCTGGAATCACTTTAGAAGCACTTAAGTAGTGTGCTTTTTCTTCTTAGATTTCACTTTAAGTGTCTCATTCTTTTAATTGAAACATTGAGGTAAACTGGTCGTAACTTTGTGCGTCCAATAAGAACTCTAGGGACTCAACCAATTCTTGTGGGGTCCACTGTAAAGAACCAAAATGCACTGGGCACCATATTTTGACAGTTTCTAGGTCATTTTGTTGGCACATACGAATAAAAAGTCCATTACAAAATCAGTGTTATTAATTGGCGGACTTTCCCTATGCGGCAATATCCTATTTTTACTTGAGTGGAACTCCTGTCTTGTCACCTCTTATATCTTCCTTGAGCAGGAGGTGCGACATGCAGTTTCCATGCAAAGGATATTTTTGCATTTTAATGATCAGAGTACAACATGGCTGATGGGCAACTTTTCATACCAACATGTAAAACTGCAACTTTGTTCGTTCACTGATCTGTGTTCACCGATCAGTGAAGACAAGTTTTAAAGGGGACTGTGTCTCCCTTAAGATAAAAGAATGTCACCCCAATCACGTGTTTAAATTTATCGTGTAGTGGGGATGTATATTTCCACAGATAATTTTTAATTTCTTAATAAAAACAAAGTCACATACATGAATGATTTTGTTTGTATTTTAAGATCGAAAACACAATGTTAACTATTAAAAATGGTAACGAAACTAAAAAAATTACAATATTATAGTTTTTTAATCATTCTACACTCTTAAAGTACCGGGTTAAATTTAACCGGGATCGGCGTTCTATTTACTCCAACACAATCCTGGTTAAGTTTTCCATGAAATCCAAGTTAAACTAACTCAAATCCTAGTTATTTTAACCAGAATTTGCGTTAGTTTAACCAGGATTTCATGAAAAATTTAACCAGGATTGTGTTGGGGTAAATAGAACATGGTTAAAGTTTATCCGGTGCTTTAAGAGTGTAGAAAGATTAAAAACCATTGTAATTTTCAGTTTTGTTACCATTTTTAATCGTTAAAAGTGTGTTTTCGATCTTCAAATACAAACAAAATCACTTCTGTAAGTAAAATTGTTTTAAGGGTGAACCTTTCTAAATTCCTGCTCTTTAACCCATTTTTTCTTGGCTTCCTTGCCTTGTCAGGCATAGTGGAAGCTTACCTCAAACCAGTTTAATGACCATCCATATCGGGATTAACGCTTTCTGTTTACAGTAAAAGGCACCTTTTATGGATATTGGTATCATAAATACTGCATTATGAAAATACTGTTGGAGTGCTTGGTGAAGTTTTTTTTTACTGCCTATTACGTGTGACATTGTTTTGTATACCCCTTGTCTAACATGCTGCAAGCCTTTAAGGAATATTTCCTTCCTTACTTAGCAACCATTCGGCCTCTTTAATCAGTTTAGCATAAATTAGGACTTGCAACGTTACGTTAGTTTGGAGACACGTTTAAGCGGCGGAGAGCAGAACAGATTCATAGGAAACCCGGGAAGGGGGGGGGGCTGGGTGATTTTTACCCCAGTCAAAATTATGGGAGTCAAAATTTCTTTCCGCCGCGGACTCATTCGGGGATAATGTGCAGTGAATGTGCAGTAGAGCTTCGATTGCCCTGCAAATCTCCCGAGACGTTCACAAACATATAGCCTACAACCAGCATTAGGCCTATGCGAGTAAAGATGAAATTCTCCAGTCTAGTAGAGTACTAGGGTAAGAAGAGGTCATACGGACAGAAATAGGGGTGGGGATGCGTTCTATGTAGCTTTATGAAACGAAGCAACAGAAGAAAAACAACTTTTACTCTACGGTGGGCCGACAAAGTTTGGGAATTGTATGGTTAGATTCGCCCTCTGTTGGGGTTACGACACTTACGCTTGTACCCGCTAAGGCTTCCTGATGATAATGGAACTAATCCCCGATGGGAGAGGGCTTGATTACCTAACGGTAGCGCCATGTTTCCTTGACCCCATTCTGGCACCGCACTTATCAAGTACTGGTCATGAAAATATACATACTTCAGAGAATGTGCCGACAAACCCGAAGGGAATAAAAGTTCCATAACGGAACATCGTAATCATTTCACCAGAACCCTCTCCTTAACTGTGTGGAACAGGGACTGTTACTGTTACATATAAGTCTCTCAAATGGTCAAATCGGGTAACAGTGGATGCCAGATATGCATACATAATGTTTGATATGGCTATATCAAGTCAGATATAACAATATCAGATGTACAATTCAAGTTTTATAAAGCCATATCAGTATTGGTGGTGTTTAATTTGGTAACTGTCCCACGTTGAGACAAATTTGGGATGCAGTAGAACGCATCTGCATAGTGAATACATACACCTTAGTTTTCTAATATACAAGTCTAGTTAACTAACATGCACAAATGATCTGTGAATGTGGGCGGAGTCAGGATTTGGATTTCTGATTTTCATTTTTCATTATTTAGGATGTAAAGTGTGAGATATTTATCCAACCTTCAACAAAATTTACTTTGAATTATGCACCACACTGTGATTCAAAACCACGATGCTTTAAATACATGTAAAAGTAGGAATTTCAAAGCATTTTTACTGTTTGCTATTAAGTAAGTTAAACAAATTTCTGTACTTAAGTCAATTTCAGCAGAGAGTGTAAGATATGGCGGAGAGCGAAACACGTGAGTATAGACCTGGAGGAAAAAGATTCTCGGTCTTTTGGCTAAGAACATGTGTAGCCAGTCAAGAACGGGACCATGCATGACAGACCATGGTGTAGAAGTCTGAGGGTCGAGAGGTTGGTCAGTTAGGTCTGGCGTCCCTTGGGAACGTAGCTCCTTCGGGGAGTAGATCTCCTTCGGGAGTAATGCTTGGTTTCTCTCAGCCAGAGGGTCGAGGGGACTTTTGAAAAGGTAAAAAGAACTGAAATTTCATCTACACCCACTCGGACAATGGAACTTAAAACGCCAAGACAATTTGAAAGTGCACAACGTAGCAAATGGGTGAGATAAGCTCAAAAAAGGGAGTGTCTTGGTTGAAACAGCTGAAGAAGTATTTAAAAGCTCCTTCAAGACTCATGGCCTACTTAAAATGAGTAGCACTGAAATTACGGGGCCTTAGCATACTCCCTCAGGTATGTCTAACGAGGACTACCTCGTCACTATTACCAACACAGTTATGGATGCTGTACAACCCATTATAATGAAGGCTATGACAGATGAGATAGCGGCTACAACGTCTGAAGTCTTGGAAAAAATCTATCAGGATTTTGCTTTCGAAAAACGAAACACTGAGGCCATTAGAAAAGAACTTCAGACTGTAAGTACGAACAAGAAGCCCTAGAAATAAATGTATTCAAGGAAGGATAACGTGAAGATATATGGCTTGGAGGAGAGCGATGGAGAGGAGTTTGATTCTAAGGTTCTTAGCCTGGCAAAGGAACTTGAGTAGAAGTGGACAGAAGTGACATAAATATCTGTCACAGGCTCCCAGGGCCCAAAGGGAAAGCTCGATCGGTCATTGTGAAATTTGTGAAAAAAAAAAAAAACAGACAAAATTGTAGTCATGAAAGCTAAGAAAAAACTGAAAGACATTCCTCATTTGAATAACGTGTACATTTCTGACGACCTCACTATGCTACGAAATAGCATACTGAGATCAATGAAGAACGATGAAGCTATCTTGAGGACTTGGTCAGTTGATGGAAAATCACACTGTGTTTTAAAACAAAATGGTGTAGACGTTAAACACTGAAATTAGTCACTAACTCAATGGAGAGTGTTTCTAAATTTGGATGGGACGAAACAAAATTGAAAAGAACTTGGGCTTTACATTACACTTTAGGACAGTATGGCCTCAGCTTGTTCCAGTCACACGAAAGTTGAAGAATCTCACTTGATTTATCACTCTTATTTTACTACAAATGCAAATCGTAAATCTATTTATGTGCTGGGTCTTAATGTTTGTGGTCTAGGGAAATATTCTCAACACGGAATCTTAGCAAAATACATCGAACAATTTGACACGGTTTGTTTATCGGAGACCGAGTCTGATGATATTGGTGTTGGTCTTTTCCCTGCATTTAATGTGTTCTTTGAACTTAACTATCGACAAATGGAGTGTTAGGTAGTAGTATTCATGGATTAACTTTTTTCATTTCAAAGGAATATGATAAAAGAAGCTATCAATTAATTGAAGATTCTTGTGCTTAAACTGTGCTTTGGATATATATTTCAACCATAAGGTGCTTGGTGAATCTCTGTTACTGGGAGCTGTCTATTTCCCGCATGAAGTTTCAAGATATTTTAACCAAACACTGTTGACGATATTTAGAAGGACTGTGCTCAACTGAGGAAGTGTGCTTTTTAAGTGCATAGAAACAGGAGGACCCAAAACCGGACCAGAAAAAACACAGCCATGAACTATTTACAACTATTTACAAACTTATCTTACAATAAGCTAGCGAAACAAAATTTTTGTGGCTAATAAATACAACGCCCCCAGCCCACCTACCACACAGGACTATTTACAAATAGGAAAATAATATTTACGGGTTAACCTACACCCGGTCCGCCCTCACTGAAACAAGTGGACCCCACCGCCTGCCGAACGTCGCCCTTGGCAAACGAACGTAGTCAGCATCAACCCTAAGCCTAACGTCTGTCCTCACCGACGCAAGAACGACATCCGCAGGCCTCCCCTCCCCCTAAACACAATATTACATCGCATCGGTCTCTCCACAAGGCCAGCTTAATGGAGCCCGAAACAAAGGTGAGTATGCCGCGAACACTTGTATTGCATGGCGGGGGTGATAGACCATACAAAGCGTAGTCCTGACCAACCGCCCAGGTGCTCCAAAACGTGAGGCGATCAGCCAGGGCTTGAAACCACTCCGGGTGGGGGGGGGGGGTCGACAAAGCCACAATGCCAAAAACACATGGGGCACACTCTCCCACTTAGTGCATCCAGTGCGGGGGCAAATGCCATCTCCAAGACGCCGAAGGAGGCGTTTGAGATTAGATACGATGGCGTCGTGCGCGATTCGCCACAGTAGGTCTCGCCGGTGGTTAACGAGTGACCTGCTGTGAACCACACGCCACACTTCCGGCCCTGACTCGTAGTCCCTGGGTTGGACCTGACCAACCAAGTCATCAAAATGGCCCGGTACTGGTCCCCGAACTGGACTGCGGAACGTCCCCTACAGTTGACATAATACGTAGTGTTTCCCTCATCTGACAGTATGCCTTCGTGGGCAGTGGCGTAGCTAAGATTTTTTTGTTGGGGGGGGGGGTCTGGGGGGCTGGAGATTTTTGTGGGAAGCTCCCGTTTACTATCTAAGCGCAGCGCCACCATGAGTTGTTGTGAGCGCACCAAGAAAATTTGAGATTTAAACGCATCCCTGATGGCCGGAAATGGCACTTGCCAGGCTTGATAGCAGCCATCAAGAAGTGCAATTTTTGTGAACAAAAATTAAAATTTACTTTTTGTTCACAAAAATTTAATTTTGATTTTATTTTATTACAAATTTCTGTGAGGACGGATTAGCTCCGCTGTTCGGACTTTTGGTCCAAGGATTGTAAGTTTGAATCCCGTTTACTCTGTTTACTCAGTGGGTTGCCCCCTCCCCTTTGAAAATGTTTGAAAAATTAGGCGTCCTTACATGCAATCTGTTGCCTGATATGCTACCTTTTGAAGTAAAACTTGTGTTAAAAAATTTACGTTTTTTTAGGATCTAAAAAAATCGGCATCAGTGAGGGAGGTATGACCCAATGGCCTCCCCGTGTACGGCACTGCGTTTAATATCTAAGTGGAACGCCACCATAAGTTGGCGCGGAGCGTTCCAAGAACATTTGAGGTTTTAATACATCCCAGATGGCCGGAAATGGCACTGGCCAGGCTTGATAGCAGCCCAACAAGATGTGCAATTTTTGTGAAAAAATGTAAATTTGATTTTATTTTATTCTTAAACACACTGAGTTTGTCACAATCAATCCGAATGTATTCAAAATTATTCAGAGTGGGTGAATTTTTTTTTGCCCAGATCACCAGTGGGGGGCGCTTGGGGGTGTGGCAAATTTCTGGGGGAGGGCTCGCGCCCCCAAGCTCCTCCCTAGCTACGCGCCTGTTCGTGGGTCTCCATCGGTGGGGTACACTGTTGCTAAACAGTGTAGGAAAGAACCACCGGAATGATAACCCCCCCCCCCCCCATAACAGACAAAGTATGGCATCTGGCTGTCGACGGCTGTCGACGGCACTAAAAAACACTTAGTCAGGAGAAAACGGAACTTTGAAGGAAATTGCACGAGGCCCAATCCCCCCCCCCCCCTCCAGGATCCTGGTACACCACTTTTCTTCTGACCAGCTCCGTTTACCCTGACCAAAGGAACATAAACACAGCCCTTTCGAGTCCCACAAGGACACCCTCTGGAGCAGCCAGAACAGTGCCCGGATACCACAAGAGAGGGTAAACGAAACGATTGATAACTGTTACTTTCCCCAACAGACTGATGTAGCGATCGCCGGAGTTCTTCAACCTAGTTTCCACCAGGTCCACTTTCTCATTCCAGGTAAGTGACTCGGGTTAACCATAACCAAACCATACACCATTGATTTTTATGGCGTCGTCTACCCATGATGCCGCGAAGGGCAGTTGTTTTGATCGCGACTTACCTAGACGGAGTCCTTTGGTCTTGGTGGGGTTGAGTCTGGCACCTGACGCCCTTTGAAAGAAAGACAGCGTGCCAGTAAGGGCCCTGAAGGAAGCTAGGTCGGAGACTACGCATGTGACGTCGTCAGCACTTGACTTCGGCTCCACCGGGTATGTGAAATGGACGAAACAAAGGCTCATCTTGGAAGGCTCTTGCAAGGGATTCACTAAACAATACGTAGAGTAGAGGTGACGGGGGACACCCCTGCCGTACCCCACGTTGGACTCTGAAGGGATCCGACGGTAGGCCATTAACGATAACCCGACTATATACACTATTATACAGTCAAGAGGTCCATTTAACAAAAACAGTACTGGATTCCAACTAAACTTCTTCAAGATTTTAAAGAGGAATCCGTGATCAAATATGTCGAAGGCTTTCTCCTGATCGAGGGAGACAAGCGCACATGGGAGATCACGGTCCATCACATATTCAACTAAGTCCCGCATCAACCAGAGGTTCTGCTGAATACTGTATCCCCGGACCGCACGTCTGGAAAAGACCCTATACGATCCCGCATGATTGTGCCTAGCCTGTTACAAAGGGCTTTAGCCAGAATCTTGTAGTCTACATTTAACAAGGTAATTGGTCGCTTGTTTTTCGGTTCTAAGGGGTCTCCAGACTTTGGCAACAATGTTATAACACCTGTGCGCTGCGAAAGACTCAATGACCCAACAAGGAAGGCAGAGGCGACAACATCAAGGAGATCGTGTCCGACGGTTCCCCAAAAGCGTTTGTAAAATTCCACCGGAATACCGTGAGACCCAGGCGCCTTTCTGCCTTTCATCTTCGCCACCGCCTCCCAGAGCTCGTCGACAGTCAGGAGAGATCCAGATTCATCGTTCTGCTCTTTAGAGGGGGTCTTGTCAATATTATCTAGTAGGGACTTTTGAAGGCCTTCATCGACATCTACCAGGGTATAAAGCTGTTCATAGAAGGTCTCAAGTACTTCCACGACGTCGAGAGGGTTCTTCTGTACTGTACCATGGACGTCGCGGACTGCTCTTATGCGGCGATCGATGGCATACTTTATGACTTCCCGGTAGAATTTGATAGTTAGTTTTTCCTCCGTCTCCACGCCATGCACGCGAGTACGAACACGGACCCCGTGCAGAGAGAGAGAGAGAGACTCCTCTCTTCGACGATCTCTTGCTACACAGTACTCAACTGTAAACTGTTTGATGCGGGATTTTACGTCGTCCCACCACTCTAAATCCGTTGAGAAGACCGATCTTAATGTTCGCTACCCTTCGTAGCTGGCTTTAAACTGTTCGCCATAGTCAGCCTCCGTTAGAATATCTGTGTTCATTTTCCAGGACCCCCTCCCTGTTGGCCATGACTCTGGAGGCTGAAAGGAGACAGTAACTGCATCATGATCCGAAGTTGGACATGTCACAACTTCACAGTCGCTCGGTGACAGTGCTGGTGGAGAGTACACCCGGTCCAACCTTGAGGCGTCCGTGCCATCAGGGCGGTGCCAAGTGAACACGGAGAAGCCGGGATGTTGTGCTCTCCAAACGTCAACCATGTCGTGATTCTTTATGAACATGTCCAATTCCGACATGCTGACACTACAGCCAGAGGACGTACATGTGGGCATTCGGTCAAGCTGTGTGTCAGGGACGCAGTTAAAGTCTCCAGCCAGGATACGCGGAGCACTGCCAGGAACGAAGGATGGCAGGGTCATGAAAAAGTCCCTTCTGTCTGAAGGCCGTTTGGGCGCGTAAACGTTACACAAGAAATGTTTCCCACAAGGGTGTCTTATTGTAATGCATTCCAACCGGCCCTCATGATAAGAATCAAATTTTCCAACCAGGGGAGTCCACCTTGGCGAAACTAAAATAACTGAACCACAAGACGTTGTTGAACCAAAGAAGCGTGTAAACCCCCACCCCACTCAAAGAACCAGGTGTGGACATCGTCCTCATTCACAATGTGGGTCCCCTGGAGGAAAACGAAGTCCACACCCAGTGATCTGCAAAATTGAAATATCCTTGACCGCTTCCGACTGTCCCTCATGCCGTTAACATTTAGAGTCAGGAGGGACAGGGGATCAGTTATGGTGTAATAAGTGGCTACGTATCTACCTGGGACCTGGCCTTTTTACTCTGTGGACTCGGGAAGGGATCTCCAGAATGGTGAACCACTGGTCTAACACCCCCGTGCTCAACTGAGAGCAAAATATGATGCCCCAATCTATTTAATTGGAGATTTTAATGCTACAACTGGTCATCTTAATGAGTTCATGCCAGAGGACAACGCCCTCGATATAGAAGACTTCAGTGCTAAATCGGCCACTTACAAGGCCTTAGAATTTTCACCGAAAGGCTAAATAAAGACAATTCAACAAATAACAATGGGTTTCACCTTATCGAACTATGAAAAGCGTGTGACGTGCATACTGTGAATGGCCGCTTTGGTGAAGGTACAGTGGTGGGGAATATAACGTATGGTGAACAAAGCGCACTGATTATGTAATCTCCTCACCTGACTTATTTCCAAGGATCGTGAACTTCCAAGTCGATGAGTTCGACTCCTTTCTGTCAGGTAAGCACAATCCTAGTTTTTGATTTTAAAGTTCATTACCGATAAGAAGAATTTATCACGTTTTAAAAGGAGTAATAGCGTTACTGCTGCACAAAAGATGTTATGGGATCTCACTAAAACAGGAAAATTTTTTGATGCCTTTACAAAAATCGATATTAACATATCAATGAGGTGAATGAATTAGATTGTGTATCCATTTCACAAGATTGTATGGACAAACTCTTAGTAAAGGTAAAACAAATTTATTATTCTGTAGCCGATAATGCTGGTCTTTCAAGAAAATTTTTATATAATAAGAGAAAATGCCGTTGGTTACAATTACAACCATAGATGGTTTGACTAGGGAGCTGTTACGGATGGAGTTCAAGCACCTAATCCATCACACAATACGCACTTGAGAAAATTTAATCCTATTTGTTGGGGGAAATTTTCATTAGCAGGTCCGTTAGTTCCTCTTCTAGATTTGTATGACCTAACCGTCCTTATCAGAGTTCCATCCATAAAGACAAATGTCAAACTTTTGTCATCTTTCTAATATAAATTACTGTAACTGCACTTTTAAGGGATCCAATTTCTTTACTATTCTAATTTTTACGCATGTAAAGGAGCGCAGCGCATCCCTATTCGGTGAAGCCGGCAAGTCTACATTTTGTTTACAAATGTTAAAAACGTTCCACATTGTTCCTAAAATTAAAAAAAAAAAATAAAAAGTGTAAACAGCCGTAAAGACATGAAATAACTTTTGTTTTCCTTAACGCCTGGCAATATCATGACAATGGCTGGAATCATCCCAAAATTGTTTCAGGTGTAGCAGACGAGAACAACTATTGCCCTCACATCCTGTAATCCCTTTCAAATGGTAAAGAATTTGATTGAGAGAGACAAACGGGAGATTGTCGGCCAAGTGTCAAAGGAGGGAGAAGTGTTTGTACTCCAGCCGTAACAACTCCTGGTTGGACAGAGATTTGCAAGGTTGCTCGATTAGAGTAGATGAAGTGCAAAAGGTTGTACAGGCATGATAGAAGTAGGCAAAGCCAAAATTACATCTGTTCGTAAAAAATATCGACATATTTTGAAAAAATCCCAATCTATATATTTTTCTAATCTTCATCAAGAACTTAAACTGTTAAAAAACTCAGATCCGAAAGCATACTAGCGCGTTATTAACAAGGCCTCGGGCAATCCGACTTCTAGAAATAATACAACCATTTCAAATCATTACATGAAGTCACTGGTAACACTGTTAATACAGGTTCTCTTGACAGTGCCTTGGTATCAATCAACGATGAGATGAATAGAACAGTCTTAGTCTCTGAAGTTGAGTGGCATGTCAGAAAACTTCGGAAAAATAAATCCCCGGGTGTTGATTTAATTATCCAAGAATTTATTAAACATAGTACATGGGGAATGCTTCAGCTTTTGACTGTGAAATTTAATCTTGTTCTTTACCCTGGTATTATTCCAAAGACTGGACAATAGGATTAATTAATCCAATATTTAAAGAAAAAAGTTCGGTCGATGGTCCTGACATTTACAGGTGTACTACGCTTTTAAGTTGTATTGATAAATTGCTGACTGTTATCCTTAGTGAAAGAATTCACAATTATCTAGAGTGGTCAGGAAACTTAGGAGATAAGCAAGCTGGTTTCAGAAGTAGTTTATCCACCTTAGATCATAGTTTTACACTTCATTTAATTTTTGACCTGTATCTCAAGGACAAAAAGCGGATTTACTGTGCATTCATTGATAACAGTAAAGATTTTGACACTGTGAATCATACTTATCTCTGGCAGAAACTCATCCCAAGTAATATTAACGGTAAGGTCCTAAAAGTGACCCAAAGTCTCTACAGAAATGCAAAATCTTTTGGTAGAAATAATGGGGTAAAATCTGATCTTTTCTAGTGCTATGTTGTGGTAAGACAGGGAGAAACCTTTCCCCAGTTAACGACTTTGAAAAATTTGTAAGTAGCAATTATAAAGGATCGAATGACCTGTTTACTAGTATACAGTGTCATTTGAGTAATGAAGATATTGAAGTCTATGTGAGGATACTTTTTACCTACGCTGACAACACAGTTGTTTTAGAAAAAAATGCAAATGATTTTCAGACTGCTCTAACTT